>CM076578.1:1673143636-1673431136 GCA_034641835.2 Pinus albicaulis
TAACGAATGTAGGTGCTCTCCAACCTTTGCAAGCATAAAAACAACAAGTTGGCACAAAAAGTAAATTTGGTCAACGCCCTGGTCAAAGGTAGTCAAACTTGGACTTCCTCCTCCTGTTCTTAGAACCTCCAAAAGGACCTCAAGCATATTTTCACATGCATCTTCAGAGCAGCTTCAGAACCACTGAAGACAGCTTCAACACCCATATTAGCAGCTTCAGTATCACCTGCAAAAACAAATCAATGGTAAGGATCAGGTATGCAATCACCTAACCCTTTCTTCGAATCTATTTTAGCTTAATAAAACATTAAGAAGTGTGAGAAGGAAAGTTTTTTATATAGCCAAAATCAGTAGCAGAGAAACCTTGGCCTTATCTAGCGACTAGCCGCACTTTTTCCATCAAGAAGAGGAACAAGAAAAAATTAAAAAGGACTTGAGAAAGTGGGTAGTAAGTAGTTAATTTTAATGGAAGACAAGGAGTGCCAAGGGCTAACCAAGGGTGACTCAGAAAAAAGAACAGTGAAATTATTCTAAACGCAATTAAAAAAAAAAGAATAAAATAAAATAAATGGTGGATCCACCACCTCTTGGCATGCAAAAAATATTTTCTTAAGGCATCTAAGGACCTCCATGAAGCACCTACGAGAAGAAATGCAAGAAGAATAGCAATAATATTAGTAGGAGTAGCAACGCATGGGCCAATAAACAGAAAATGAAATAAGGCAGCATGCAGGAAGAAACATAAGGCAGGGAGGATGAATAGGTTGCTTAGAGGATAAGTAATAGTTTCAGTAGGGGGGTGATGATGGGCTCCAAATTAGACATAAATTAAGGCCCATCTAACCTTTCTTAGGCCCATGTACCCCTCTTATGCACATGAAAATATATATTAAATCTCTTCTTCTGCACTTAATAATGTTTTCTTATGCTTTATTTTTTTCTTAGGAAGGTTTAAAGGTAATTGTGTATTTGTGCCTAATATTGGTTATTTTTGTAGAATATTGTGATAATATTGGGAAAAATATATAGATGTTTCGGGAAATAACTCCCTAGAGGTCGTTGGGTCAAAACCTCCACAGATCAGGGCACACTATTCAAGAAGGACTCATACAACCACACTTGTATACTAAAAACTAGATAACATCGATAGTAGAACTCACCCGTAGATCCTACGTTTAATGTAGATCCCACGGGGTCCAAACCCCCAACAACCCTTCTTCCTCTTCAATCTGAACATCAAGAAGAAATGTGCACAAAAATCTAGTTGTACAACATATATTTCTCCTAAATGTCAATGTAATGCATGTGAAACATCATATAAACAATAATAAATGCTTAATTAATAATCTTTTCACATATACAAGCAGATATTAACACGTGAATTCAGGAACAAGATGGTTCTTCTTCATTACAAACAGCATGTACAATGATAGTAAGGTGGAGAGATCACCTGAATCCTTCCACGATCTTCGAACAGACCGTCGTCCGGATCTGTCCCGCCCTTTCCTCGCTAAGATACTTTCAAGACTTGTGCACATGAGATGACATATAAACTGATGAACATCTCCAGGAAATAAGGGTTTCCTATAAAAAATCTAGGAAGTGCAGGAGGCACGGGAAATCAGACTTGAATTGGGGCTCCAACAGAGTATAATATCTATAATTTCTCTCTCTCCCTTAGGCCATGCACATGAGGGGCTTTTATACTCCCTCAAAGTAGTTTCAATCAGTTGGAAACAGTTGGCCATGGGCTGGGGTGGTTGAATTACTGGAATAACCATCAACCCAACTCGAAAATAGGGATTTTTATATATTTTTTAATGATTTTAATGACATACGCGGAAAAGTATATATGGACTCGCTTATACACGCAGAAAAGTCTGGGCATACCCGCGTATGGGATTTAAAACACTGATTTTTATGAACTTTTATTCAAGTCTGTGGGAATGGGTGCCCAAGGCCAAAGAGACAATCATGAATCACATGAGGGTGAAAAATGATGCTATAACAGATGCCCCCTAATATATGAGGTGAGAAGGGGTACATGATGGCCGAAATATATTATGCACATAGAAAGAAATTTGCAAGGACAAAAGAGGACTTCACCATATTTTAGCCTGCCAAAAACCAATGAAAGAAAACAGAGAGTCAACTCATGTCTGAGGCGAGCATACCCATGCTTAGTCAAAAATATATCCATATAGAAATTAAAAAATAGATCCAGAATGTATACAAGTATAGCTAAACTGAAAGTACACAATGAATCATCTGAGCACGGCCCGGAAGTATAAGTCGGAATCAATGTCCAAGTATCACATATAAAAAACTGATCAATGATGCTGAAAATAGATGTCTGATCACAAGAGTAACTGAATCTCCAAGTACCAAATCATAAGAGGTGGAACACATGGTACAATCACGCAACTCGGGAACCAACATATAAGATGCTGCTGTACTGAACTGCAACATATAAGGATGAACAACATCACTGGCAGAAACTGAATGGACTGTCAAACGTGAACCGAAAGATGCTGATGCAACCCGAGGTCTTCACCGATCTCGATGGCACAATTCTACACAATGGGAATAAATGAACTGAAGTCGACCATGTGAGAAATCATTGGATTACCAGTCAATAATGTATACCGTTAACCAACACGAGACAACCCACCAATAATGAAAATGAGTGTCAAGGTGCCCCAGTACAATCTAACAAGTGCGAATGAATGAGTTGAAGTCGAACACTTGGAAGAATCTACCAATCAGGAGGCAATGATGAATCCCCACTGTTGATAGCGAAGAGTCTGCCACTGATGACTACAAACCCTAAGGTACTGACAAAAGACTCTAGACCTTATTCAAAGAGCAATGAGTCGGAGTCGATGGGAAAAGATTTGCTGGAAGGAAGGCATTAAGGCATCCCACATCAGTCTAGCGCGAGTGTAACCCGCAGGCAAAAATTTGGAAGGAATCGGACGAAGCAGAGTGATGGAACCAAACTGAAGTACGTTTCCGACATGCACAAGATGAAGCTAGCGCACGGAAGAAACCCTCTGAACCAACTAATAATAAAAGCTGACACAGATCCACCGATAGGGTCAAATGGAAATCAAGGTACTGCACGAATCCCAAGTGTGATAATGTATGCTGACGTCGAACATAAGGAAAACCACTCAGTCAAAGACCCATAATGATGATCAAATGTTGAGCACAAGGTCACCTATCAATGATGGAAATAGGGCCTGGGTGCGGCTCTAGGTTTACTCTCAGAGAAATATGTCATAGTCGATAAGAGACAAACCCGCCAGCAAGAAGTCAATGGAGACCTTCTCAAACCAGCATAAGCAGAAGACCAAAACATCTGATGTGATAGAACAAGATAATGACAAGACCGGGAAGGCCGACTGAATAATGAGTCAAGAGACACTGTAGAATGGCCGACTCTGGTTAGACTTACCTTGAACAAAAGCACAACTCGTGATGACCATGGCAGTAAAGAATGACACCGTATAAGTCTGTTATGCAGGAGGCAAAAACAAACTCTCCATATGATTGGAAGAGATAACGAATCGGGGGAGGACTGACCAGTGAAACAAGGCAAAAGGCCAAACCTAGGTCAAAACTAAAACCATCCCAAATGAAGGAAATATATAAGTATATGTGCTTTGCTCAACGGCGACAAACTGACACTGTACTGCCATCAAATTACGAAGTAACATCCCATTCCGGCTCTTTTTGTTATATTTGATTTTTTTGTCTTTTTCATATAATAAGCCTGAAAAGGAACAAAATAATGCTATGGTACAATGGATAGAACGAGTATCAAGAAACAGATGCACTAGTTCCTGGGATAGGAAAAATCCTATGCTCAATGTAAGGTGGCAGAAACTGGTCAGCGATACTCAAAGGAATGTTCCATCCATGGGTAAAAAGGGTGTCAAGTCGTGATAGCTAAGTGCATGCAATGGTTAACTTGTA
Organism: Pinus albicaulis; assembly: GCA_034641835.2. Lineage (NCBI taxonomy): Eukaryota > Viridiplantae > Streptophyta > Pinopsida > Pinales > Pinaceae > Pinus > Pinus albicaulis. Next base: position 1,673,147,615 of record CM076578.1, read on the forward strand.
AAGACAGTCAAGGTCAAAATATGGCTTAAACATCGAGTCCAAATGAAGCTGGCTAAAGGCCGGGATAAACAAGTAGCCAATATGCAATGCAGTAATACAACTCAACAACACCAGGGAGCCTCTAGGGTAATAGCCAGAAAAATGATAGTGGAGAAGAAGAATGAAGCTTCAACACATAAGTCATGGCGGGACTAAAGAGGAATCCCGAGCCTACATAAAACGCAGCATGGGAAACAAGTGATAGCGAGGAACTAACTAGGAAGCCCATGTAAAGGAAGGCTCTACCACCAAGTCATGATTAAATAATCGGCGAGTGAAATGGGTGAAATATTCATGACCTGATGGGATCGACCCTATGGCAAGTGATCAGAATGGAGGATAGTATTCAAAATGAAACGGAAAGTGGATTTTCTAACCTATATCCTAGTGAAGATCATATACCTGCCATGATGGGTCAACAGTCATGGATCAAAAACTGGAAAAAATCTCAACTTTGTCAAAATGGACCTGAAAATATACCAATCTGGGCACTTCAAAGCATCCGGGTTATGCAGCTTAAGATAGATTGAAAAAATAAACATAACAATTTTTTGCAAAAAATTTCAATTTCTGAGCATAAATAGACATGTTACCTCATATTTGGTTCATTGTTACTTGCTGATTTGGAAAAAAAAGCTCTGGAGAAAAAGCCTCTTTCGTCAAAACAGGAGAAATCGACCATCAAACTTCACCAAACTAGTCAGGTAAGTTCTTAATCCATCTTTGTTATCAATTTTTTCCATTCATAAGGTAAAAATTCTAAAATTTCATCGTAGAAATATTTGTTTTAAATTGCAGCTCTGCGCATACGCGAGCTTATAAATACCAAGCCGCGTATATACGCGACTGTGTACAGAGTAAGTCGCGTATGCGCAACTCGAAATGATAAAATGCATTTCTAATGGACAAATTAATGATTTTTCTTAGGATGACTATATCTTGGAGGGAACATGAGCACAGTGCTATTGAAAATGAAGTTATGCAAGACCAACAGTCGCTCAATGTCCTCCGAAATTGTGGATTGCTCAAATTTTTCAAAATGCCAAATATGAAGAGTAATGCCCGTTTGCTCGAAATGCTAGTAAATTATTGGGAACCGGAAGAGGATTGCTTCATAATAGATCAAATTCCCATACATATAGAGGTAGAAGATATCTATTTCATTACTGGACTCTCCCGGAGGGGAGACCCAGTAGATTTGCACAGTAAGCCTTTGGGAGGGCTCACAGTGGATGACTATGTCCACGTCTACTGTATAGAGGGGTCCAAGAAAGTAGGGACCCAAATTGCTATAAAATATTTAAGAGATTTGCACATGAAAATTCTCCTGTTCACTATTGGCAGGGTAGTAGGATCTGCTTCGCTACATCAGGCATCCAGGACATAGATGAGCATAGCAGTAGAATGCTTAGTTCATCTATATGATTGGTGCACACCTCTACTAATGAACATGAAACAACAACTGACTTCCATCCGGAAAGCAAAGGCAAATTTTTTTGGATATGGTACGATTTTGATGACATTATTCTTTGAGAAGATTCTTGGGCTTCGATCCAAAGTGATCTCGTCAATCAGTAGCCCAAGAGACCCAAGAATTGCCTGATGGGCAGATCTGATGAAGAGACTGGGGGGAAGTGAAGTTCCCCAAACCACTTGGGATGACGAGTTCTTCCAATGGTGGGAAAAATAAGTCATAGCGGTGGAGGACTACCCTTATGCCGAGATGAACTTCCGGGGTGATCCAAACCTCATCCTTCCACCTGGCGCGGCATGGGGCACAATCGGTAAGATTTTCAATTTTCGACTTATGTGATTTTTTTGGATTTTTTCAATATATATGAAAAAATGTGAAAACATGTTTTTTGATTGGATTCCAAAATGACTTACAATATTATAATGACCATGATACAAATTTTGGACCAGTCCATCCTGAGGGTTACCCACAACATAAGCGCCGTAGAGGCGAGGCGAATACAGTAGACCCAAACAGGACCCTCCACGTTGTACAGAGGAACTTGGAGTGGTTAACTCGCCAAGTACCTATGGCTGCAGTGGAAGATCTGCCTGAGGCCATCCAGAGACGGGTGGTGGGAGTACCACGTGACTGGGTGCGGTTATTCCGCCAAGTCGCTACTGCAATCGTGTTCTATAGGAACACGAATTTTGGGCAGGGACCAGAGGAATAGATAGATATGATTACCGGATGACTGTATATTTTTTGATACGGAACATGATCGGGCATAAGCCCTAATTTTTGTATGAATTATGGATCCAATTTTTGTATAATTTTTTGAACACTCTGATGATATATACAACGATTTATGATGTGATGTGACAAATGTATAAAAATGTATGATGTTTTTTGATAATTAAATTTTAATGTATTGAATGATTAATATAATGAGTCTGCCATCCAATTGTCTGCTCGAGGAATATGAATGAATGTTAAAAATTTAAATGATCTTTGTAACAAATGTACCCTAAAATACAATCGGAGTAAAAATGGATCTCGAACCCGATAAGTATTGTTCAACTGCGACACCACCAGCTGGGAGTCCAAGAAAACTACTAACGAATCAACACCCAAATATATTGCCTCCGAGAGTAGATGAATGACTATAGTGTACTCTGCTACATTATTGGAAGCAGGACCAATGCAAACTCTTCTTGATACTAGCAGCTGATCGAATGGATGATGAAGCACCCAAGCCGCGGAAGCCAAGTTTTGTGTGTGTCTACTAGCACCATCAGCGAAACCATAATGACTCATGACATTCGACACAACCCACCAAAGCATATCAAAAACATCACCATCACATTAAAAACCGAAAAACCAGACATGTACAAAAATAAAAGCTACTATATACAAAAGAAAAATGCCAGGCCGAAGCCTAAGCATAATACTTTTTCAAATAGAGCCCATTTCTGGGCTCCGACAACTCATTTCCTTCAAAATAAACCAAGGTATATGCTCCTTTTTTAAGGAATTTTTTAACAATGAAGGGGCCATACCACATAGACTTAAATTTTCCTGCCCCCAGGGCATCCTTCTCTTGGGCATAGACCAAAACAAGGTCGCCTTCCGAGAAAACCCTGGGTTTGACTGCCTTATCGTATTGAACTTTGAATCGTTTCTTATGTGCCTCATTCATCGTGGCGGCATCTCGACGCTACTCATCAAGATGTTCCAAATGAAGGAGGCGTTCTTCAAGACTAGAAGTGTCGGGAAGAAGCTCAACGGCTAACTTAAGAGAAGGAATCTCACATTCAATGGGAAATGTGGATTCCAACCCGTAAACTAGTTGAAACGGAGTAAAGCCAGTTGCAGTTTTCACTGATGTCCTGTATGCCCAAAGTGCGGGATACAACATGATATGCCAGTTGGATCGAGCTTTATTAATCATCCTTTGAAGAATAGTCTTCAAGGATTTGTTCATGGCTTCCACTTGCCCATTGTCCTGAGGATAATACGGAGATGAATGCTCCTGCCGAAAACCTAATTTTAGAGCCAACTCAGCCATCATGCTATTCTGAAAATGACTGCCATGATCAGTGAAAATCTCTCTAGGAATACCAAAACGAGCAATAACCTGGTTGAAAAGAAAAAGAGTTGTTGTCTCACCATCATTCCCAAAATTAGGCATAGCTTTGACCCACTTCGTAAATTATTCTACTGCTACAATAATGTACTTGTGACCTTTAGCCGAAGGCGGGTTACAAGTAGTATAATCAATAGCCCACTTTGTAAAGGGACCGACAGTAATGACTGGAAAAAACGGAGCTGGATGAGCACGCATTTTTCGAGTATAGACTTGACACGTATGACACTTTTTGACCGACTCCACACAATCTTTGAAAATTGAAGGCCAAAAGTATCTACCACGCAAGATTTTTTGGGCTGTAGCAAGCCCAGATAAATGACCACCACAAGCTCCACTGTGGCAATCATTCAGCACAACCTCAGCTTCTTCGAGAATTAAGCAACGTCTCAGGATTGAATCAACCCCTCGACAGTATAAAGCATCACCAATAATCAAATAATTTTTAGCCAAGTGACGCAAATTACGACGCTCATCTTTCGAAAAAGTACAGGGAAACCTCACAGTCTGGAGATACACAATGATATCTCCATACCAAGGATCCTATGGAGAAATGAGAAACAAATGTTCATCCAGGAAGGATTCATCATAGACTATCTCTTCTCCACAGGGCAACTTAGAGATTAATTTCGCGAAAACCAATGGTTTCTTAGACTTGGCAGACATAAACTCAAGATCAAATTCATGCAAAATATCAATCCATCTATTTTATTTTCCCCCAATCACTCGCCTACTGAGAATAAATTGAAATGGATTGGCTGCTGCCAAAACATAAGTTTTTTGTAGAAGAATGTAATGCCTGAGTCGTTGCACAGCATGAACAGCTGCTAAAGCTAGCTTCTCTATCAGAGTATACTGGAGTACAGGTCCTACCAAGCCTTGACTAAGATATTATATCACATGCTCTGCCATAGCATCGTCCTCCTGAACCAGAACCATACCAATGGTAGACTCTGCTGCTGCAAGATACAAAAGGAAATCCCTGCTATAATCAAGTGGACTCAATAAAGGAGCAGAGGTCAATGCTTTTTTCAAATAATCGAATGAGCGTTGAGCGAATTCATCCCAAAAGAATGGAACTCCCTTCTTCAACAATCTCATAAATCCTTTGGTAACTTCAGCATAATTTACAATAAATCTCCGAAGAAAATTAGCCTTTCCTTGTAGACTTTGAAGTTGACGAATAGACGACGGGGGAGGCAACCGAAGTATTGCCTCAACCTTGAAGGGATCTACCCTAATCCATTCCCTAGACACGATAAATCCCAATAATCGACCGGATGTAACCGCAAAAACACACTTGTTCAGATTCAACCTAATCTTGTAGAAATGACATCGTTCAAATACTTGACGGAGGTGAGCAGGATGATCAATTCTCTTTCGAGAACGAGCAGCTAAATCATCCAAGTATGCCTCGATAATATGTTTGATGTCGTGGAAGGCATATGACATGGCCCGCTGAAAGGTAGCCCCAACATTTTTAAGACCAAAAGGCATCTTCTTGTAAGCAAACGTACCCCAGGGACAAATAAAGGCAGTCTTATGCTGATCTTCAGGACGGATAGTAATCTGATTATATCCGGAGAAACCGTCCATGAAGGAAAAAATCTCATTACCGGCACACTCATCAATAATCTGATCTATAAATGGTGTGGGGTAATTATCTTTTGGACATGCTTTATTAAGGTCTCTGAAATCAATGCAAACTCGAATTGTTCCTTGTTTTTTATCTACGGGAACAGGGTTCGAAACCCACTATGTCAAAGGAACAGGGAAAATAAATCCTGCCTTAAGCAACTTCTCTACCTTGGCTTTGATAGCTGCAGCCTTCGTAGGATTGACCGGACGAAGTTTTTTCCTCACAGGTTTAGCATTTTCGTAAGTCTTGATCTCATGTTGGACAATAGATGGATCTATACCAGGAATTTCCTCATAAGACTAGGCGAACACATCCATAAACTCATTAAAGAGATCGGTGTAAATTTGGATTTCTTCAGGGGAACATTAAGCTCCGATGAAGACATTCTCTATAACATTGGGATTCCTGGAAATGTTCACCGGGATAGTTGGAGAAATCACAGCCATGTTCCCTTCAGCATATACCTATGTTGGTGCTAAAGGGTTCAAGACTGGGTGAACAGGACTAGTAGACAAAGGAATTGGAAAAATTGACTCAACTTCTCTCAAATTAGGTAAAAAGTAAGACCAATGATGCAAATCATCCCACGGTCTATCTATACCAATCATAGCTTCCAGGATGGCCTCTTCATATGGAAGAGTGGTATCAAGGCAATCCTGGGCAGAAGAAGAACTAAGTGTCCAAGCCAGAGCCACATCTCCATCCAACTCATCCGGAGAAAGAGGAGCTAGAATGGACTCTGCAGAGTCAACAATAGATTAATAAGCAATTTCAGTTGTAGACATTGGAAATGCCATTCTACCCACTTGACCTTCCGCTAATGTGGAGGTAGGGGAAGGTAAGGTCCAAGGGTCCAAAAAATAATGAGTTCTAAAGAAATCTCTTCGAAGAGGAGCCCTGGAGGATAAAATTGCATTTATATGAATAGTAGGAGGTGGAATATCAAAATTACCCATCAAATAATAATACATTCCAACCCCTAAATTCTCAACAAGCGACTTGGCATTATCCAATTTTGGAATAGTTGAGTCAGTAGATGCATTTGGGTCTACAGGAGAACAGTCCAGTTGATCCACTATAACAATCCTCCCTTCGTGAGGGAAACAAATAATCCGAAATAATGAGGATGCAATGGCATCCATCTCATAAATCCAGTTTCGCCCCAACAGAAGGTTGTAGTCCAAGCTTGCATCAACTATCTCAACCTCTATATTTATCGTTTTTCCCCCAACACAGATGGGCAAAGCTGGGATAATCCCATGCGGTCTGTGAGAATGACCATCAAACGCAGTCAGAAGAGTAGCAGATGGAACAGTTGTGGGAGATCCAATTCCCTTCCAACATGCGAGAGACATCACGCATGTGGAAGCACCCTCATCAATGACCGTCTGAAAGATATTGAATTTTTGGAAAGATGATTTGATATGAAAATCCATATGATGGGGGAGTCTCTTTTTAAAATTAGACATATCGAATGTAATCATAAGAGAATTCTTTGGATCAACAGCCCCAAAAACAGTGAGCAGAGCACTGCGCTGAGCTGGACAAGACTGGAGCACCTCAAGAGCTGACATGGCACAAGGACTCTCCGCCAGATCTTCCACAATAGAGTAGTTCTGGGCAGCCCTAGCATTTGGATTAATCATCGTATGTTTAGTAGATGTTTTCGCATCCGAGGTATAGGCTCAATAGTAGGCCTCTTGATGTGAAGCGGCTCAGTAGCATTGGGAGAACCCTTGGCTTTCGAAGACTCATCTTCGCCATAATCACGGGATCTCCTGGCGATATCAGCGTGAGCACTCATCATGTATATGTTTGACGGAGTTTCCCCTTCCTGGGTGGCCCCAGAGGAAGCCCCAGTATTTTGATTCGCGCCAACAAATAATTTTTGCCCTTGGGGAAAAGGGTTTGTCAACACAGCTTGGGAACTAGAAGAACCCTACTGAGCTAACAAGCGCTATGCATCCTATATTTTAGGGCAAAGGTGAGTAAGATGGTCTCCAGCACATAATTTGCATGGAAAATTCACTTTCTTTTTATCCTTTGGACCCTCACCAACATGCTCATTGGATTTATTTGCATTACCCTTACCATTCTTACCCTTTTTCTTATTAAGTCTTTTCTTCTTCCCTTCAGATTGTTGATTTTCTTTAGGGTTAGAAGTCTGAATGACATTTACCGACAAATATTGAGAAGGCGATGACTTACCAGGCACAACCTGACTAGAAGAAGCAGATTGTATAGACAACTGCTGCAATTGACTAAGCAGGTTAGATGCACCACTATTGATTGACCCAATAAGTCCATCACCATGAGGACCGAGTTTAGTCTTGGACAAGTCTAATTTGGAGTGAGGAGCATTAGGCAAATATTTATGAAGGACTCTAGACTGAGAATATATCAATTCAAGCTGTTGGGCCCTGAAAATGGCATGTTCCTCAGAAAATACCCCGGACAGGGATACATCCTTAGAAACATCTGACTGCAGAGATTTCAGAAACCATTCCAAAAGGAATTCCCCTAGAATATGAGCTTTATTAAGCCTCTTCCTTCTCTGCCATTCCTGAATATGATCATAAATGTGGGTCACGTCATCCTGCTTAAAATTAGCTAGGAGTTCAGTCCCGGCATCATAACGGACATGCAATTGGAAATGATTTAGAAATGTCACAGCCAGATCTCCAAAAGTAGCAAAACTTCCCCCAGTTAACTCAATATACCACTTGGCAGCGTTTCCAGTTAAGGTGCATTGAAACAATCTCAACCCAATCGAATCGTCGATCAGGGAGTTAGATGAACACCATAAATGGAAAGTGGTGATATGGTCAGTCGGGTCCTCTCCATTATTTCCTTCAAACTTTGGAATGTCTGAAGGTAGTTTGGTAGGAACCGGAGGCCACCCCGGACTATATCGGATCGGATCATTCGTCAATTTCGACAAATCTGGCAAGTTCAATGTTGCCAGAAAAGGTAAGTGAGGATGAGCCTGAGGATTCCATCCTTGGTGGGATGAATTCCCTACATTCTGAAAATAATAACCTGGATTTGATGAGGCACGAGGTTGCCAAAAAGAACTCGTAGAAAATGTTGGGCCAAAGGACCCAGCATTTGGAGAAGGACCCCCTCCCAACGTAGAGTTACCAAAGACCGAACTAGTTCCCCCCCGAAGTAATGAATGAAGAGGAAAGCCCCTGATAGGGGTTCCAAGCGTTGGAAAGAGGGGAAAAATTCTGATAAGCACTCAACGAAGGGAAAGAAACATTCCCTTGTTGACCAATGTAAAACTGATTCCCTGCCCCCACTGCTGTAAATACAGGGTTCCAACCTGTAAAGGTAGTTGAACTCTGACCTCCAAACCAAGGGTTAAAACTCTGAGTCTGAGAAGTAAGAGGAAAATACCCCAAGGAAGGATTTGAACTAGGAATATTCCCAGTTCCGAAGGGGAACCCTTGAAAAGAAGCTGACCCACTAGCCATGGAAGACATGGGTGCAGACACAGTTGCAGCAGCGGAAAAGGAAAATGAAGGAATCCCACTAGTGGGCATTCCAAAACAAAAGGGACCAGATTGAGAAGCATGTGCTTGGGTGAAACCAGAGCCAAACACAGCAGTACTAGAAGAAATCGAAGATATAGAAATAGTGCCTCCTCCTTCAACTGAAGCAGCAGTTTGAATGCCTGCAGCACTCACAGCTGAAGCTGCGTTCCCAGTCATGGCCATCGAAAGGTATGAATAAAAAGGAGGACTTTCTGGTCTCTCTGACTCAGGTCCAATGTACTCAACAACAAATGGATAATTAGGAGGAAGAGGAGATGGAAGTGACTGAGGAGACTCAAGTACTTCCTCTACTTCTATTCCTAATTCTCCCGAAAACAAGACTCTCAAGGTGAGCGGAACGCTCCTCTCGGAACCAACACCGGAACCAAGTGCGAAACCTTCAAGCCCTTGTGGACGATCTCTCTCCACTGTGTCAGATACCACAGCATGATATTCACTTGCTATATTACTCCTACGCCTTCTTGAAGAAGGCTCAGCACTCTCGGGAGAGAACCCCCAGATTCTCCTCGATCGACGAGGTGCTTGATCAGCCACTTTAATAGATTTATAATTAGACTCAAAAAAGTATAAAGCTAAGCAAGCTAGGAGCAAAGAGAACTCACTACAAAAATCCCTAAGATACAGCCAAGTGAGCGCCCTTCAGGTATTTCCGCTCCAGGTGATTAGGACCGGACACCAAAATACAAGAAAGTGAAAAATAGGACCTCCCGAAAGTAGTCTGGGATAATTACGGCCCAGGCCTACTAACGAAGGTAATAGAAACAGTTACGCCAACCTCCTAGCAATAGCCTTTGCCAGTGCAAGTACCCAAGCTTTGCCGCGGCACCCTCCAGAAGTACTGCTGGAAGTGATATGACGTCTACCTCAGGTACCACGGGTATTCCCCCTCGCAGTCACCTGTGTGGAACCTAGGAATGGAAACTATGGGCACCAATCCATGTCAGAAGCCAGGCAGAACGGTCTTGAGGCAAGATCCAACAAATCAGAGAGGGGGTATCTCTCTTCTCGGCCTTCACTTCCCCTTGTGCTTGACTCTCTGGAGGAGAGCTTTCCCGATCCACCTAACGGAGTTGGATTTCGCTCATTTAATAAACTTCTATGTTTTATTTTGAGTGGCCTTGGAGATTTAACTCTCCACTCACCTAATCCAAGGCCCTACAACCTAGCTAGTTGGTGTATGACACTTAATAAAAAAATTTCTAGTTGTTTTTAAATTAATGTGCTTATTTTGGTTGGCTGTTAAATTAAGTCAAGGGAATATGGAAATGAAACTCATGGTGTTTTATGACGCAGAAAAGAAATTAATGAAAACCAAACTACATGCAAATGCAGTAATTTCCTTTCAATGAAAAGAAATTTCAACACGGGTTCTACGAGACTATATTTTTTTCTTTTCAGATAACAAACTTCACACTCGCAAAAATTATGAAAAAGACTAAATGCTTAAGTGCACCTAATGCCAATTATTAAGAGCATGCCAATTCTAAGATGCAAAATCTACCAAAGCAAAGAGAAATTTCCAAATAATCCTTCAGTTTTATCACTTTTCCGGTTGTCCACAAAGCTAGTTCCCAAAATCAGAAACTCTCAGTATAAAGACACCAAAATATGCTCGAAACAAGAGAAAGAAACCAATGAAAATTCCCTTCCCAAATCAAGTCAGAAACTGAAGGCAAGAAATCTCAACAAAGCTTCAAAAGATGAAAAGAAACCAAAACAAAAATGCAAAACAAAAGCAAAGGAAAAACAAAATGTTTTTGAGATTTTTGAATTTTATAAAAGAAGACTTCAAAGAGCCTGAGAAAACTATCCAATTATCAAGCCAAACAATCTCTGAATTTCAAGAAAAACTTCAACAAAATGCTCCAAATATTATAGTGCCAACTAGTAGCAAGATTTAAACGAGCAAAAAGGAAGACAAGAAACTCAGTAACTCAGCCCAGAAGAATAGCACAATCTTGCAGCAAAAAAAACTTCAAAGACCCAAAAGATGACTCTTTAAAAATTGCAACAAGACCTAGTCACATGAAATCAAGAAAACTAACCGAAAAGTAGGAAAAAATTAAAGTGCTAAGAAAAACATAAATTGAGGAAAGAGCATACGAGCAGAAGCTCTATGTCCTGATAAAACAGAACAACCAAGAATCTCCAGAAACAGATCTTGGTACTCAAACCAGAAATGCAAGCACTAAAAAACAAGATTTGCCAAATAAGCCAGTCTTCAACCAAACAAGAGAGAAAAATACCAATAACCACTATCAACACAATCCAGAGACTATAAAGACACTGCAGGAATAGGTCTCCATAGGTAGACAAGACTAAAAAGTCAAGAAATAAAAAATTTCAAAATTTGCCCAGGCATACGCTACTTATCAGCTTTTCAACAAGCGTGCATACACGACTGTGTCAAAGGAAACCCGTGTATACGTGACTTCCTTTAACAAAAACTGCATGTATACGCGACTGTGTAGAGGCAAACTCACATATGGAAAGGTAAATAATGAAAAATAAAAAATGATCAAGCCTGGCTAAAGAACCAGGTCTTTAGTCTGACTAAGAAAAAGCTAACTGGACTGGAAATAATGATTAAAATTGTTGGAAACCTTTAAAACAGCTGAAACCACCCAACAGGGGAATCACAAGAATGTGATCCCCAGTGGAGTCGCCAGTTTTGTTACGGGAAATAACTCCCTAAAGGTCATTGGGTCAAAACCTCCATAGATCAGGGCACACTATTCAAGAAGGACTCACACAACCACACTTGTATACTAAAAACTAGATAACATCGATAGTAGAACTCACCCGTAGATCCTACGTTTGATGTAGATCCCGCGGGGTCCAAACCCCCAGCAACCCTTCTTCCTCTTCAACTTGAACATCAAGAAGAAACGTGCATGGAAATCTAGTTGTACAGCATATATTTCTCCTAAATTTCAGTGTAATCCATGTGAAACATCATATAAACAATAATAAATGCTTAATTAATAATCTTTTCACATATACAAGCAGATATTAACACGTGAATTCAGGAACAAGATGGTTCTTCTTCATTACGAACAGCATGTACAATGATAGTAAGGTGGAGAGATCACCTGAATCCTTCCATGATCTTCGAATAGACCGTCGTCCGGATCCGTCCCGCCCTTGCCTCGCTAAGATACTTTCAAGACTTGTGCACACAAGATGACATATAAACTGATGAACATCTCCAGGAAACAAGGGTTTCCTGTAAAAAATCTGGGAAGTGCTGGAGGCACGGGAATTCAGACTTGAATTGGGGCTCCAACAGAGTATAATATCTATAATTTCTCTCTCTCCCTTAGGCCATGCACATGAGGGGCTTTTATACTCCCTCAAAGTAGTTTCAATCAGTTGGAAACAGTTGGCCATGGGCTAGGGGAGTTGAATTACTGGAATAACCATCAACCCAGCTTCGAAAATAGGGATTTTTATATATTTTTTAATGATTTTAATGGCATACGCGGAAAAGTATATATGGACTCGCGTATACACGAGAAAAAGTCTGGGCATAACCGCATATGAGATTTTAAACACTCATTTTTATGAAATTTTATTCAAGTCTTTGGGAAGGGGTGCCCAAGGCCAAAGAGACAATCATGAATTACATGAGGGTGAAAAATGATGCTATAACAACAGATTTGGAGAAGGAGATAATGTAGGGACTCGCTCCCTACCACTGGAAGATCAATATTGGAGAATAAATGAGCACAATATTAGAAAATTATTGAGAAATATTGGAGAGATTCAAGGGAGTTTCCCACCCTCCTTAACTATCAAAGGCAACCAAGAAAACTGAAGACAAAGTACACTCAATCTTTGTTTACTTGGAGTCAAGTGGACTAAATCACCCCAAAGATTCTCTCTAGGAATTCGAGTTCCAAAGGCAGCCAAACAACTCAATCTTTGTTTACTTGGAGTCAAGTGGAATCAATCGCCCCAAATATTCTCTCTAGAAATTCGAGTTCCAAAGGCAGCCAAGTGACACAAAGAGGACTGCACTCAATCTTTGTTTACTTGGATTCAAAGTGGACTCAATCACTATGTTTTAGGGAGTTGTTTGTAGCTTCCCTATAGAATAAATAGAGTACAACTAGAGCTAGGAAGGATTCTTCGATTCCATCCCATTCTAGTAGATTCCATTCTATTCTAGTCGATTCCATTCCATTCTAGTTGATTGGATTAGATTCAGAACTTTTATTGAAAACTATTAATATTTTTATTGTATTCAGTGACTAAAACTTTCATAAATGTAACGAGGCTATTATCTTCCTCAAATGAGTAGAAAAAATCCATTTTACTGATTTAGTTCCAAAGAGCTGGGCTCGTGGGTTAGGGCCCAGCCCATGTGCCTCAACTTCTCTATTGTTGCCATTCTTTCCTTTCTGTTATTTAGCTAGTTTTATTTATGATATTTTCATTGACATTATAGTTTGCTGCTGTAGATTTAATATTCTTATCTACATTGTAGAATAGCTGCTAAAATATATAAAAATGTGAGACATTCTTCCCCTCTCATCTCTATCAATAGAGTACAAGTAGGGTAGACCTTCTCACAGGCCAAAAATTGCTTTCTATTTGAGTTTAGGGTAGAGTTGCAGTACTAGTTTCCGTCTTTCTTTCCATTGTTTTTATCAAGCATTTCATATGTTTTTCGTGCATAGATTAGCAGAGTTGTTTGCAGAAATTAATGTTAAAGCCCCAGAGCAGCTCCGTGGTGCTTCCCCGCTTCATTTTCCCACTCTGTCTTCACAATCTGCGCACTGTTGTTACGCCCTCCATTCCCTCTTTTTTCTGCTTATTCTAACTATTGCACCCACATTTTATCCCTAAAAGCACTTAAACCATTCATCCCACCTTATTCCTTTGTTTTTATTGGTCACGGTTTCCCTACCCATTTTTAACGCAAAACGCTTGAAAAACATTGAAATTCGACCTCTGCCTTTCCTCATCAAAATCCCTGCTATCTCAATTTTCACTTCACACCTTTCTCTAGACTGCACTATCGCTCCTCTGCCAACCTTGTGATATTACGATATTGTGAAATCGCAAATCGCAAATCACAGATTCTATTTTTTTTCTTTTAAGACTTACTGCTCTTTGTTGCTAACTGCGATGTTGTGATATTGCATATCGCAAATCGAAGCCTTTTCCCTTTTTCTTTAAGGCATACCGCTCCCAACCGCCAATTTCAACATCACTGTAGCATTCTGCCATGTCATCCCTATCGCAATCACATTTCGTAGTTTTTACCCTACCGCAAATCGAATCCTGCAGTTTTATCCCCATCGCAAATCGTAAATCGCACTTTTTATTTGGTTCCTTTAAAACTTATCGCTCCTATTTGTCGATTGTGATATTGCGATCGCACTCTGCCACCAGTCCCACCACCACGTCACCGAGCGCATTTCACACTTCGTATTTTTTACTTCATCGCATTTCGCATTTCGCTCCCACTCCCGAACAACACTTCCGATATTCCTCTAACTTTGCGATATTGTGATTTCGCATATCGCATATCGCACTTCTGTCCTCCATCACAACTCTGCCATCATACTTTTCAAACTTTCCCGCTCCAAATAATTTTTGCACTATAATAAAGTTTTAATAAGGTTTAAACCCATATTTTCACTTCTAAGCCTTGTCCCATATGTTCAAGCCCTCCATTAGCATCTTTAGCCGATTTTCCTCCAAACTGCAAGAAAACCCTCTTCAAATTAGAATTAGGTCATGAATAGCCGCATTGATAGGAGCATGATAGATAGATCAGGGTGTGTTTAGCCAATTGGCCAAGTTAAGTGAAATTTAAATTAGTTTCATTTCTTCCATTTCTTTTCAGCAAGATTAATTAATTTCTTTTCTGTCATTTCCTTTCTACAATTTATTTTAGTCTCATTGAAGTGTGGCATACTTCACTGAGAACCCCTAGAAGTAGCACCCTTTCGTAGAGAGGAAGAGGCTGACATGAATAGAATGCATATGTTATGTATATAGCACTGTCACCTCCAAGTTTGTACGAACCCTGGGTTGATAAAGTAAAGTAGGGCAGCCCCTGGGAGTTGCAACACTCTTGGTGAAATACCAGGGCTCACCACTTTTTGGCATCATTTCCGGGGAGGTGTCTAGTAGATGCTTTGATTTTGGTTTTAGAATTCTTTTCTGCTTTCCTTTCTTTTCATGTCATTTCAGAAATATTTTAAAAAAATACAAAAAGATATTATTTTCATGCCTCATAGGAGTAGGGATACTCATTTTTTTTTTAATACTTCTCCAATACCAACCCCCCCATTTGACCACGTGGTGCAGTAAGAACCACATCACCACACAATTTTGAGGGTAGAAGAGATGGATGGATATGCTGACAATGAAGAATATCTTATTGGGTTTCCCATTCAAGATATGGACATCAGTGTACATATGAAGAACATCCCTCCATCATTCCTTTCCAACTTCCATGGTATGAGGACATAGGTTTCGAAAACATTTCTCTTTGAATTTAAGATACTTTGTAGGTCTTATGGCTACTTATCACACACTCAAAAAAAAATATTTTTTCCTGTAACATTGAAGGATAGAGCTCTTAAATGGTTCATGAGTCTAGGTACTAATTCAATAAGATCATGAAATGATATGCAAAAGATATTTCTAGAAAAATACAAAGATCGTGATCTTAGAGAAGAAATTTTTAGAATGAACCAAGAAGAATATGAGAGCCTTGAGGATATAATAGAGAGGTTCATGTATAATGTTTAGAGGGAAAAATTGCATCATTTAGGATTTGACACACTAAAAACCCTCTTACTTACAAAAATTAGGGATGAGTGGATTGATCTCCTTAATCTCATGAGTACAGGAGATGTATATCAATTGTCATTTGAAGAAATTTGTGAAACATGCAAACACATATCAATAGGAAGGGAAAGAGTAAGTAAGTCAACATCAACATTGGTAAGGCAAGATGAACTTCGAAATTTGCTTGACAACTTTAAAAACGAAATTCTTAGCAATCTAAGTGAACAATTAGAAATTTTAAGAATGCAAAATGAGAAAAACGAAGACGCTGATATTTTTGTTATCCATGCAGAAACATATGCTACTAAATGTTGTTCATCATTCCCCAGGTTTAAAGAAGTTTACCATGAAGACAATGGAGCAAGGAAATCACCAAAGAAGATATGTTATGTAGCTCCAAGGATACCCTAGCAACCTAGTCAACTTGATATGATGCAAGGACCCACTTCACAATTTCAAGATTATCCACATCCATCTCAAACTAATTGGGACACACTCCTTCCTTAGAAACCTTTGGCATCTCAACCTCCAACCCAATCTCGGCAACATGGTTGGCAAGGTCCTTATTGGGAAAATCCACA
Source organism: Pinus albicaulis (assembly GCA_034641835.2). Classification (NCBI taxonomy): domain Eukaryota; kingdom Viridiplantae; phylum Streptophyta; class Pinopsida; order Pinales; family Pinaceae; genus Pinus; species Pinus albicaulis. Next base: position 1,673,163,840 of record CM076578.1, read on the forward strand.
ATATCCTCAATATTTCCCTCCATATCCTCCATACCCAACTCCATGCTATCCCTACCATCCAATTCCACCACAACCATAGCCTCAACCACATCCATATCATATTTCCACCCCCACTCAACTACTTGTACCACCATTTCCAAACCCACACCATGAAGTATCTCAGCCCCTTACAATTCTGAGGTACAACACCACCAAACATATCCTCTTGATCTAAATGGTCTGCAGCTTAGTTCAAGAAAGGTATTGCAAAGAAGAGATTTTATTAATGTCATTGAAGGACAACATCAAGAAGACGAGGATCCAAATAAGGAGATCAAAATATCAAGGGCTGCACTTGATGAAGAGACGACATCAGAATTATATGTTGAGAAAGTTTCCTCATGTTTACCAGCATTTCCTCCATGTTTACAGGAGAAAAATCAACAAAAAGAGGAAGATTTGAATGTCATAATAGAAGAGGACATCCAAGGTGATCCAACTCATCAAGTCGACCAGGGACATCACAACTATATTGACATATGGTTCCGAACAGTCATTATGTTGTAGCAACACACTCTTCTCCAACAGTACTTAATACAATCCCAGTTAAAAAAATTCATCTCTCATATTCAGGTACACGTCAGAGCATGTATTCCAAGTGTGCACATGATTTTATCTGTCATCTTGATGTGTACATGGCTCCATTGGAAGTATTACTATACTTGAAAAAGGTTTTGTTTTTTCAAGTAGAGTAGGAAAGTGAAAAAAAAAATGAAAAAAGGGAAAGAATAAAATCTTAGATGAAAACCTCTTTGAGGCATCTGAGATTGGCTCACTGATTGAAAACCTCCATGAGGTGGTAATTGGGTTGAAAAAATAAATAAATAAATATATATATATATATATATCCTAGGTGAAAACCTCCTTTGAGGCACCTATGCAGACCTACTAGTGGAAAACCTCATTGATGCAGCTAGTAGTCCTTAAAAGAAAAAAATGCATTTCTCCATGTATCTCTCTCTAATGAATGCAGGTGTTGTCCAACCTTTGCAAGCAACAAAAAAACAAGTTGGCACAAAAATAAAATTTGTTCAACACCCTGGTCAAAGGCACTCAAACTTTGACTTCCTCCTCCTATTCTCAGAACCTTCAAAAGGACCTCAAGCAGATTATCACATGCAGCGTTAGAGTAGCATCAAAACCACCGAAGACAGCTTCAACAACCATATCAACAGCTTCAATATCACCTGCAAAAACAAATCAATGGTAAGGCTCAGGTATGCAATCATCTAACCCTTTCTTTGAATCTATTTAGCTTAATAAAACATTAAAAAGTGTGATAAGGAAAGTTTCTTATATAGCCAAAATCAGTAGCAGAGCAACCCCAACCTTATCTAGCGACTAGGCTCACTTTTTCCACCAAGAAGAGGAACAAGAAAAAAGTAAAAAGGACTTGAGAAAGTGGCTAGTGAGCAGCTCATTGTAATGGAAGACAAGGAGTGCCAAGGGGTAACCAAGTGTGAACTCAGTTCATAGAAAAAAGAACTGTGAGTTATTCTGCACGTAATTAAAAAAAAAGAACAAAATAAATAAAAGGTAGATCCACCACCTTTTGGCATGAAAAAAATATTTGCTTAAGGCATTTGAGTACCTCCATGAAGCACCTACGAGAAGAAATGCAAGAAGAGTAGCAAGAAGATTAGCAGGAGGAGCAGCGCATGGGCCAATAAATAAAAATGAAATAAGACAACATGCAGGAAGAAACAGAAGGCAAGGAGGATGAATATGTTGCTCAGAGGATGAGCAACATTTTCAGTAGGTGTGTGATGATGGGCCTCTAAATTAGACATAAATTAAGGCCCATCTAAACTTTCTTAGGCCCATCTACCTCTCTTATGCACATGAAAATATATATTAAGTCTCTCCTTCTGCACTTAATTATGTTTTATTATGCTTTAATATTTTCTTACTGAGGTTTAAAGGTAATTCCATATTTGTCCCTAATATTGGTTATTTTTGTAGAATATTATGAGAATATTGGGTAGATTATGCAGATTTGGAGAAGGAGATAATGTAGGGACTCACTCCCTACCACTGGAAGATCAATATTGGAGAATAAATGAGCACAATATCAGGAAATTATTGATAAATCTTGGTGAGATTCAAGGGGGTTGCCCACACTCCTTAAATATCAAAGGAAGCCAAGAAAACTGAAGACGAAGTGCACTCAATCTCTGTTTAATGGGAGTCAAGTGGACTAAATCACCCCAAAGTTTCTCTCCAGCAATTCGAGTTCCAGAGGCAGCAAGAAACTCAATATTTTTTTACTTGGATTCAAGTGGACTTAATCACCCCAAATATTCTCTCCAGCAATTCGAGTTCCAGAGGTAGCCAAGCGACTCAAAGAGGAGTGCACTTAATCTATGTTTACTTGGAGTCAAAGTGGACTCAATCACTATGTTTTAGGGAGTTGTTGGTAGCTTCCCTGTAGAATAAATAGGGCATAGCTATAGCTAGAAAGGATTCTTAGATTCCATCGCATTCTAGTCAATTCCATTCCATTCTAGTCAATTTGATTCCATTTAGAACTTTTGTTGCAAACTATTAATATTTTTATTGTATTCGGTGATTAAAAATTTCAGAAATGTAACAAGGTTATTCTCTTCCTGAAATTAGTAGACAAACTCCATTTTATTGATTGAGATCTAGAGATTTGGGCTTGTGGGTTAGGGCCCAACCCATGTGCCTCAGCTTCTTTGTTGTTGTCATTCTTTCATTTATGTTATTTAGCTAGTTTTATTTATGATATTTTCATTAACGTTACAGTTTGCTGTTGTAGATTTAATCTTCTTATTTGTGCTGTAGAATAGCTGATAAACTATATAAAACTGTGAGGCAGTCTTCCCCTCTCATCTCTTTCAATAGAGTTCAAGCAGGGTAGACCTTCCCACAGGCCAAAAATTTATTTCTGTTTGAGTTTAGGGTAGAGTTGTAGTACTAGTTTTTGTCTTTCTTTCCATTGTTTTTATCACACATTTCATATGTTTTTCATACATAGATAACCAAATTTGTTTGCAGGAATTAATGTTAAAGCCCCAGAGTAGCTCCATGGTGCTTCCTCGATTTATTTTCCCTCTCTATCTTCACAATCTATGCACTGATGTTATGCCCTCCATTCCCTCTGTTTTCCGCTTATTCTAACTACTACACCCACCTTTTATCCCTAAAGGCACTTAAACCATTCAACCCACCTTATTCCTTTGTTCTTATTGGTCATAGTTTCCCTACCCATTTTTAATGCAAAATGCTTGAAAAACATTGAAATTTGACCTCTGCTTTTCCTCATTAAAATTCCCACTATCGCAGTTCACACTTCGCACCTTTCTCCCGACTTCACCATCGCACCTCCGCCAACCTTGCGATATTGCGATATTACGAAATTGAAAATCCCAAATCATAGATACTATTTTTTTCTTTTAAGGCTTACCACTCATTTTCACTGACTGCGACGTTGTGATATCACAGATCACAACCTTTTCCCTTTTTCTTTAAGACTTACCACTCCCAACCACCAATTGCGACATCACTATAGCATTCCACCACATCATCCCTATCATAATCGCATTTCGCAGTTCTTACCCTACTGCAAATTGCATCCCGCAGTTTTATCCCCATCGCAAATCACAAATCGCACTTTTTATTTGGTTCCCTTAACATTTAATGCTCCTATTTGTTGATTTTTATATTGCGATTGCGCTCTACCACTAGTCCCACTGCCATGTCACCCAGTGCATTTTTCACTTCGCAGTTTTTACCTCATCGCATTTTTCATTTCGCTCCTGCTCCCAAACAACACTTTTGTTATTCCTCTAAATTTGAGATATTGTGATTTCGCATATCGGATATCGCACTTCCGTCCTCCATCACAACTCCACTATCACACTTTTCAAATTATCCCGCTCCAAAGCATTTTTGCGCTATAATAAATTTTTAACAAGGTTTAAATTCATCTTTTCACTTTTAAGCCTTGTCCCATCTATTGAAGCCCTCCATTAGCATATTTAGCCCGTTTTCCTACAAACTGAAAGCAACCCCTCTTCAAATTAGAATTAGGGCATGAATCACTGCATCGATAGGAGCATGATAGATAGAGTAGGGTGTGTTTAGCTTATTGGCCAAGTCAAGTGAAATTTAAATCATTTTTATTTAAGCCATTTCCTTTCTGAAAATTAAATTAGTTTCATTTCTGCCATTTCTTTTCAAAAAGATTAATTAGCTTGCTTTCTGTCAATTCCTTTCTGCAATTTATTTTAGTCTAATTGAATTGTGACAGACTTCACTGAGAACCCCTAGAAGTAGCACCCTTTCATAGAGCGAAAGAGGATGGCATGAATAGAATGCATCTTCTGTGTATATAGCACTGTCACCTCCAATTTTGTACGAACCCTGGGTTGATAAAGTAAAGTAGGGTAGCCCCTAGGAGTTGCAGCACCCTTGGTGCAATACCAGGGCTTGCCATTTATCTTGGGGCTTCTAATGCATCCATAACCAACATTATAGTATACGTTTGGTTCTTCCAGAACCATAAGAATGAAACCATTAATTATTACGTATATATAATTTTTATAATATAAGTTTAATCTCCAACCATTCTGTGTCATGTTTTACACCCATAGAACCCCAACCTAATTTTAACTAAAACTGAGTGCATCCACATAGAATCCCAAACTAATTTTAGGCCATTTGGTCTAATTTTTAACTTATTTTCCAACATGGAAAAGTGTTTTTGAGTGAAATGTGAGCTAAAGAAAGTGTTTTTGAGTGAAATTAAGTGCATGCACATAAAATCCAAACCTAACCTAATTTTAATTGGTTGGATTCTTGAAAAACTTATATATTGTATTCATATTATTCAAGAATAGCATATCATCAATTATTCAACTCATGTGATTAGAGTAAATCAATTTTTTTCTTGAATATGAATTGATATACAAGATATACACTCCTTTATTAAACCTGTCGCTTTCTCTACCAGAGAAGGAGAAAGAAGCGGGTTAACTATTGAAGATGGAATTTGTGTCAGGTGAATGCAATGGGTTGATATGGGATATGGAATTGTTAGTAGCAATGTTGCATGCCATATTTCTGGCTCCTTTAACAACTACCGCCGAGAAGTACCAGTCATCTATTCCACCGTCCCTGCCTCTTTTTTGGTCATCTTCATTTCCCCCTCCACCATTCCACCACACATCATCACCACCTCCCTACCTCAGTGGTCCATTTCGCATCACATGATCTCCTACACCTCCATCCCCACCTCCCTGCCTCAGCGACCGATTTTGCTACACATCTCATCTACCACCGTCTCCACCTCCCTGCTGCCTTGCCTAAACCACCACAAATATACTCCCCTACCATCCCCCGTAGTAGTACCGGTAAGCGCCACCACCATCCCCATCATCTTAATCATATTATCTCTTCGCATCGCAACCATGGGAAAGATTGTTGGTGTGGAAGATGCATAATCCAAATATTGTGGGTGGAGTTGCACCATTGAATTCACCTTGTTATTTAAATTCTATAATATCCATGGCTAAGCGTGCAATAAGCATAAGGATTTATGAGTTTATCATGAAACAAATCGTGCATATCATGTAAGTATTTGTTTATGTTTCTAAATAAATATCATTTAAATGTTTGTTTATGTTTCTAAACAAATAAGAACGATCATAATGCTATTTTTACAATGCACAAATTAGTTTTTATTGATTTTTGAAAGTGCAACACCCCATGGATTTGTACGAGGCATCCATGTTGCTCTTATATATTATCTCTGGGAATTTAGGAAATAAATAATTCCTAAATTTAAATTGTTAAATTTGTATAAATTAAGTACTAAAAAAAATTGCAATATTTTAAATTTATTAATATAATCAGAAATATATTTTACACCCATAAAGAAAGAAATTATTTTAAATGGATGTGTGAAAACGTGTTCAAATATCAATTGTACTTATCAACTAGTATATATCTATACTAACTATAGTTATTAACTAGTATAGATCCATGTTAACCAGAGAGTTATCTATCCATTTCAACTACAAATCTATCAAGTGTGGAAAATGATCAAATCAAGGTACCAAATCTCTTGAGACGCAAACTTGAAAAAAGGTTTGGACCTCAACATATTTTATTTTTCTTAGAGCTTGATAAGTTCTTGGTTAAGATGGGTTTACACATATTATAACAATGTTTATATACCCATTAATTTTTTTTTTTTGTTATTAATATATGTTTAAATGTTTTATTTATGAATGGCTTTTAAATTTTTTTCCTAATTATTAATATTCACATATTAATTTTGTATTAATAATTGAATAAATTGCACATCTCCCTCTTAACATTTTTATTGAGAATTTTTTTTATTATTTTCAATTATTTCATATTTTGGACATTAAAATATTTTATTATAAGCCACCTATCTTCAAATAAATTATATATATAAAAATTTAGAAAATTGAAAGCATTATTTATATAAATATTCTAAAAATTTATTTGAATACTATGTTACATATAAAAATAAAAATATTTTATATTTTAATATTTTTTAATATGTATAAATATTAAATTTTTTTGTTAATAATCAAGATGAAGTACTTTTACTCCACTTTAGAAAACGTACGTCAACTCCACTCTAGCATACGTTTTATTGTAGGATAGGTTAAGAGCGAGCATTGTGCGTATTATAACTGACCTCCCACTCATATTGCGCCACATTAAGTAACAACCTTCACCATCTTTAGAAACAAGTTGTTAAATGCTAACGAATGGGAGGGAATTTAAGGATATTTATCTCTTACTTACAAATGTAATTCAGAGACCATCAGCTTCTTTACTTCACTTCATTCATAAGAAGAAATAACACAAGATGACACGAGAAAGACAAATCACCATTAATAGTTGTAGGAAGCTTGAGACTTCCTTCATTAACTCTTCAGAAAAATATGTACAAAAATATCAGTTTTCCAGAGGTTCTTAAAACCCGAACCACTCTTCTTCATTTTTTTCTTTCTTAAATACATTCCAAAACCAGCCTGTAACTATCAAAACTTCTTAAAACTACTTACTTATTTCTTCTATCAAGTATTTTCATTACAATCGAGGGTAACATTTGTTGGAAATGTTGTCATTGATGGCAAAGGAAGTGGCACAGAAGGAGCATCTGAACAGCAACATGGCAAAGAGAGAAGCAAGGAGCAGCTTTACACAAGAAGCAGAGATAGTAACAGAGAGATAGCAGAGGCAACAAAGAGACCAGCAGAAAGAGAAAAGAATCAGAGAGGAAGCAAGGCAGATAAGGAACTAAGGTAGCAGACAATGCAGAGAAAGAGTAGGAGAAAAAGGCCATCGAATAGAAAAGAATAAGTGAATGGTAATCTATGATAAGTAAGAAATCCATTGAAGGAATTAATGGTTGCAGAGATATGATGATTGTAGCGAAGATTACAATTACGATGGACCATAGTACAGTGATCAGCTTGCGGAATCAAGCACTTGAGTGTGCAGTTAAAGGTGGAACTGTGACAGGATAGAACTCTGAACATGCAATGGAAGGCTGATATAGTATATATATCATAGCAGAATTGAAGACAGAGTGACATTGCGTTGTGTTGAGGTGGAAAGGCAACAACCGGTGTAAACAATGTATGTTAAAAGACTCAAACGAAATTGTGAAAAAAGCGTTAAACCTAGCAATGGAACTGTAATAAAAGGAAAAACCTTAAAGCGCAACTTAATTATAATAATACATTGAAAAGGCGATGGAAACCTGCGTGGAAGAGCAGAACCATGACCAAGTGAACAGTGAAGGTGGTTTACGGTTTTCATCGCACCACCTATGCGAATTGAGCGGTATTTGAGGATTTGGGAGGAATTCCATAAATCACTCGACACGTGGCAAGGAGGACCCACCGAAAACCACTTGTCACTGTGTGCCATCGCGCATTATAGTTCGACCCAGGATGCCCAGCGATATCGTTGAGCGTTGTTGATCTGGGAAGGGGTCATTGGACGATCATCATTTGTTGAAGGTGCGCGAAGATTAACACAGGTACGGTGGGCCATTGCACGTTAACGATCGGCATCGGAGGTCGAGTGATATGCATATATGTCATTGATTTGGAAGCTTGCTAATATAATGGTGATCAGACGCTGGACTTACGTGAAATTTACTTATGGTACCGTGTGCATATTTGATTGGCTATTGACTATATTTGTGGGCCCGGGGTCAAAGTTTTATCATATTGTTTGAAAGCATTAAAATGCGAAAGGTTAACCTTAATCCTAAAGTTAAGTTCAAAAGTATTAAATTAATTATTTAATTATCAAGATCAATATAACAGTGAGAGTTATGGAGACCCCACTGGATTATATATTTTGACCACATCGAGGAATACTGTTAGCAAGTGAATGGTTTTGACCCAAGGTTTTAATAAAAGAGAAAACTATATAAGGTGATGAGAATTATGAAGAATGGTGTGCATGCAAAACGGTTGATAATAAACGAATCTCTTTTAGATATATCTGTATGAATAAACTCTGATATATCTGAATCTATGGTGTACCTGTGAATATGATGATTGATCAAGATCTCTAGATCAGATAATGATTAATTCTGGGTTTAATTGACGGACAAAATCATGAAGAACTGGTGTGAGTGTACTGAATGAATAAATCTGGTGGCCTGCAAGGTATGTCACGTGGAAACTGGTGGATCCAGTGTGAAAATTGATGAAACATGGTTCGCAGTGGTGCTGAGGGTCGAAGCCTTCAGTGAGGGGATTGTAGCACCCTTCCAGTGGTAGCTGGTAAACAAGAACAAGGGGTTGTATCTCCCTTCCAAGAAAGGCTGGTAAACGAGAAAAGGTTGTAGCCTTCTGCAGGTGGGTACCAGCGTGCTGGTATAAGTCTACGCCAACATAAAATTGTAAGAAATTTTCTTTATAATAAATATTGAAGTCTGAGATAACAACAGTGGTGGTTTTCTCCCGAATTGGGTTTCCACCTTAAATCCTGGTGTTCATATGTGTTGCTTATGGTTGATGGTTTGTTTAGTTATTTCTGTTCATACTTACTGCTTATCTGATGAATAAATGATGCAATGATATAAGTAAAGACATAATAAGATCTCTGGACATTCAAGTTGGATGCAGTAATGTAACATATGGTTTTAAGAGAAAGAAAAAGAAAAAAAATTCAGTCAGCTCTAAATATTGATTCACCCCCCCCCTCTCAGTATTTTTCCCAACAATTGTGACGGAGGTGCCCTTCCGAAAAAAGCTTAGCCGCTAGAAGCGAAAAGACTAAGCAAGATGAGCAACTAAGATGGAATTCCAAAGATTCATCGCCCGCTTTTAATGAAACAATTTAATTTTCTCCGGAAAACAAGGATGAGATCCTATCTCTTCAGCTTCCTCTCCGGGAGGGAGGTATGGGCAATTTTGGAAGAAGATATCAATATCCAAAATTTAACACCACAACAACATCCAACAGAAAGAAAGAATTATGAAACAAATGCAAAGGCGGTCAATGCTCTATTGGGAAGTCTAATTGAATCAGAATTTGTCAAAGTCATGCAGCTGGATACAGCAAAGGCAATATGGGACAAAATCATTCTAAGTTATGAAGGTGATGCAAAGGTAAAAAGTGCTAAACTCCAAACTCTCAGAATTCAATATGAGAATCTAAAAATGGATAATGAGGAGAGCATTGCCAATTTCTTTTTACGTCTTGATGACATTGTAAATCGTATGAGAAATTTGGGAGAAACAATAACCAAATCTACTTTGGTTGAGAAAGTCTTAAGATCACTAACGACAAAGTTTGAGTCAAAAGTTTTTTCTCTTGAAGAAAAGCAGGATCTTCAAAATCTTACTGTGCTACAACTTCATGGCATACTAACTGCATATGAATTGAGAAGAGGAGGACCATCTGAAGTCAAAGAAGCATTCTTTGGAACTTCTACAAAAGGGAAGGAAGTACAAAAAACAAAAGGATCAGGATATATCTCAGAAGAAGATGAGATAAACTTTGTAAAGAAACTTCAACTTGGCACAGGATGGTTCAGAGGTAAGCTTCCTTTCAAATTTTTTTATTGTGGAAGAGTTGGTCATTATGCTGCTAAGTGTCCTTATAAAGAAACACATAAAAAGGGGAAGGAAGTAGTAAGAAGGAATAAGAATCATTTTAGTACTAGAAAGAGTTACTATACTCATGAAGATAGTGATGGGTTATCTGATAGTGAGGAAGAATGTGAACAATATCTTAGACTTCTCATGGAATTTGAAAAAGAATCTAGAGAAGAAAATGATACTTTTGTGGATGCTCTAGAAGGCAGTGATTTTCTTGATGAAAACAATAAACTCAAAATTTTCTTAGAAGAGAGAAAAATAACCATAGAAACTCTGAAAAATCAGCTTGAAGAAAAAGAGAAACACAATGAGAAATTAGAGTGTGAAGTAGTAAGTCTAAGAAAAGAACTTGAGAAAGTAAAGACTCTGAATCTTAGATTTGCTAAAGGATCTGAAACCTTAGATGAGATTATCAAGGTACAACATTCTCCTCTTATAAAGACAGGTCTTGGATATACTGGAGAATCTTCTCAGGCTTCAGCACCAAATTATCTAAAAGCCGCTACAGCTAGTTTACAACATTCTACCACTCAACAAGGGAATAAAGAATATTTACAAGTAAAGCATGATCATCTCAATTCAAAGAACACTAACAGGAATATCTTTCAAAGAAACACCAATCAATAGGTAAATTCAAGTAGAAGACTTCATGATCGCAGAAATTTCTTTTTCAATGGACAATGTTTCTCATGTCACAATTTTGGTCATAAAGTTGTTCAATGTGTTGCATATAAAACCATCATGACAAGAGAAGCAAGAAAGAAAAGGATTGATATTGAAACAAAGAAGAATACTTATAACAACTTTTCTCATTTTCAAAATGAAGTTGAATGTGCTTACTGCAATAACTTTGGCCATGAATAATCAGAATGCAGGAGCAAAGTTCAGCCAAAAGAACATGTTCCTTCAAGCTCCAAAGTATGTACAAAGAAGGAATTATAGGTTGAAAATTGTGGCATAGCATTATTTACAGAAGATTAAGAAAACCAATGGTACATTGATAGTGGATGCTCAAGACACATGACAGGTGACAAAAACAAACTTCTAGCATATAGTGCTTTAGAAAAAGAAAAGAATGTTACATTTGGAAATGATACTGCTGCGGTCATTAAGGGAAAAGGGTCTGTCTTTCTAAAAGAAAAGGTGAAAGCTAATGAAGTTATGTATGTGGATGGATTAAAGCATAACCTATTAAGTGTAATTCAAATGTGTGATCAAGGAACTGAAGTTGTATTTAGTTCAAAAGAATGTGTGGTACATGATCTTGATACAGGTAAAGCAATTATAAAAGGAAAAAGAACTCCCAGCAACCTGTATGTATTGAAGAACTGCAAAGAACAATGTTACTTGAGTAAATATTCAGAAAATTGGCTATGGCATAGAAGGTTGGGGCACCTGAGTTTCTCTCAATTCAATAAATCAAGCAGACTTAAAGTTGTTCGTGATATTCCCAATATTACTCTACCTGAAAATATCAGATGCAAATCTTGCCAATTTGGTAAGCAAACTAGAGTACAATTTAATGCCAAGGAAGGATCATCAAGTAAGCCTCTTGAACTCATTCATACTGACATATGTGGGCCTATGAGGAAAAATTCACCACGTGGTGAAGAATACTATATCTTATTCATTGATGATTTCTCTAGAATGTGTTGGATTGGGCTGCTTAAACACAAAGATGAAGCATTTGAGAAATTTCAGATATTCAAAGCACTAGTTGAGAATGAATTAGATCTAAAAATTAAGTGCCTTAGATCTGATCGAGGAGGAGAATATACCTCAGATGAATTCCTTGAATTTTGTGAACAACATGGCATAAAAATACATTTTTCTGTAGCTGGCACTCCACAACAGAATGGCGTAGCAGAAAGAATGAACAAAACATTTCAACAAATGGCTAGAGCTATGCTTGATGATTCCGGAACACCTGACACATTTTGGGGAGAAGTAGCACATACAACAATAAATATTCTTAACAAGGCACATGTTAATGTAAATAGTGATAAAACTCCATATGAACTCTGGTATGGTAATTCTCCCACTGTAAAGCATTTTAGATTTTTTGGAAGAAAATGTTTTATCAAAAATAATGATGAAAAACTTGGCAAGTTTGAACCCAGAGCAGATGAAGGAATATTTCTTGGTTACTCCTCTAGGATTAGGGCATATAAATGTTACAATAAAAGACTTCGGAAGATTGTTGAATGTATAGATGTTGTTATTGATGAGTCTCCAGCAGCTCCAAAAGAAGAAAAACAAACAACAAATGAAGACGATGATGATGACGTATATCCTTCCACATCAAATAGTAATGATACAAACAGTGAACCCAATGAAGAACACGAAGATGATTTGTCTGAAAAGGCTCCATCCAGATATGTTCAAAATAATCATCCAGAATCTCAAATTTTGGGAGAAAAGGGATCAGGTGTACAAACAAGAAGGACTCTTGTGGGATCTTCTAGCAATTTGGAATTTCTGTCCACTATTGAACCTCACAATGTCAGTCAAGCTAGAAAAGATGAATGTTGGATTCAAGCCATGAATGAAGAGCTGGATCAAATTGAAAAGAATCACACTTGGGAATTAGTACCAAGACCTCATGGAAAAAATGTCATTGGAACTAAATGGATATTCAACAAGAAGTTAAATGAGAATGGGGATGTGATAAGAAGTAAAGCTAGACTTGTTTGCAAGGGGTATGCTCAACAAGAAGGTATAGACTTTGAAGAAACTTTTGCTCCTGTAGCCAGACTTGAAGCCATAATAAATTTTCTTTCTTTTTCAAGCTTCCAACAATTCAAAGTTTATCAAATGGATGTTAAATCTTCTTTTCTCAATGGTGATCTGAAAGAAGAAGTTTATATAGAACAACCAGAAGGATTCATTTTGGGAAATGATGAAAAACTTGTTTGTAGACTTAAAAAGGCTCTATATGGTCTCAAACAAGCTCCAAGGGCATGGTACTATCGTCTTGACAAATATCTTCATCAACAAGGATTTTCAAAGGGGTCTGTTGATAGACACTTATAGACAAAAACTGAAAATGACAAACTATTGATTATGGTTGTATATGTTGATGATATCATTTTTGGAAGTAATGGAGAGTCTATGAGTCAGAAATTTTCTTCTGATATGCAACAAGAATTTGAAATGTCTTTACTTGGGGAACTAACATTCTTTCTTAGCTGGCAAGTGCAACAAGCAACATATGGCATATTCTTATCACAAGCAAAATACCTCAAGAAAATCTTGAAGAAGTATGGCATGGAAGATTACAAATCTATAAGTACACCAATGATAACCGGATGTAATCTCAGTTCTAATGATGATTCCCTCATGGTGAATCAACCAGAATACAGATCTATGATAGGAAGTCTACTTTATCTCACTGGGACAAGACCAGACATCATGCATGTAGTTTGGATTTTTGGACGATTCCAAGCTAATCCAAAAGAGTCTCATCTTCAGGCTGTGAAAATAATATTCAAATATATACAAGGAACTCAAGACTTTGGACTATGGTATCCAAAGAATGTTGATCTTACTCTTCATGCATACACTGATGCAGATTGGGCTGGAAGTATTGATGATCAGAAAAGCACTAGTGGTGGTGCATTCTATATGGGGCCTCGGTTAGTATCTTGGTTTAGCAAGAAGCAAAGCTCTATTGCCTTATCTATAGCAACAGCAGAATATGTGGCTGTCGCATCATGTTGCACTGAACTTCTCTCGATGATGCAAACCTTACAAGACTTTCAAATCAAATTTTCACCTCCTATATCCATTATGTGTGATAATAAAAGTGCCATCAGTATCTCAAAGAATCCTGTTATGCATTCCAAGACCAAGCACATTCCCATCAAATATCACTTCTTACGTGAACAAGTGCTTGAACAAAAAGTGAAATTGGAGTATGTTTCCTCCAAAGAACAAGTTGTTGATATATTTACCAAACCTCTACCCAAGGAAGCGTTCGAATATCTCAGACAGAAATTGGGAGTAGTCTCTGCCATGTAGAGGATCAGGTCTACTTAAATTCAGAATATTGAATTGGTTGTGAGGTGCTCTGAATGCACAGGCTAAGGGGGAGCATTGGTCATATGAAAAGGATGAATTGTTGGTCATATTATGTTTGAAGATGTAGCATGATCTTAGGGGGAGCATGATATTGTTGGTTCAAAGAATCTTGATCAACTCTTTGCCACTGATGTCAAAGTGGGAGGAAACGCACAAAGGGCTTCTATAAGACAATCAGAGGAAGAGTATTGCCATCAATGCCAAAAGGGGAGATTGTTGGAAATGTTGTCATTGATGGCAAAGGAAGTGGCACAGAAGGAGCATCTGAATAGCAAAATGGAAAAGAGAAAAGAAAGGAGCAACTTTACACAAGAAGAAGAGATAGTAATAGAGAGATATCAGAGGCAGCAAAGAGACCAAAAGAAAGAGAAAAGAAGCAGAGAGGAAGCAACGCAGATAAGGAACTAAGGCAGGAGACAATGCAGAGACAAAGTAGGAGAAAAAGGCCATCGAATAGAAAATAATAAGTGAATGGTAATCTGTGATAAGTAAGAAATCCATTGAAGGAATTAATGGTTGCAGAGATATGATGATTGTAGCGAATATTACAATTACGATGGACCATAGTATAGTGATCAGCTTGCGGAATAAAGCACTTGAGTGTGCAGTTAAAGGCGGAACTGTGACAGGATAAAAATTTGAACATGCAATGGAAGGCTGATATAGTATATATATCATAGCAGAATTGAAGACGGAGTGACATTGTGCTGTGTCGAGGTCAGAAGGTAGAAACCGGTGTAAAAAATGTATGTTAAAAGACTCAAAATAAATTGTGAACAAAGTGTTAAACCTAGCAATGGAACTGTGATAAAAGGCAAAACCTTAAAGCACAACCTAATTATAATAATGCATTGAAAAGGCGACGGAACCCTGCGTGGAAGAGTGAAACCATGACCAAGTGAACAGTGAAGGCGTTTTACGATTTTCATCACACCACCTATGTGGAGTGAGCAGTATTTGAGGAGTTGGGAGCGATTCCATAAATCACTCGACATGTGGCAAGGAGGACCCAAGGAAAACCGCTTGTCACTGTGCGCCATCGCGCATTATAGTTCGACCCAGGATGCCCAGCGATATCGTTGAGCATCGTTGATCTGGGAAGGGGTCATCGGACGGTCATCATTTGTTGAAGGTGCACGAAGATTAACACAGGTACGGTGGGCCATCGCACGTTAACGATCGACATCGGAGGTCGAGCGATATGCATATACGCCATTGATTTGGAAGCTTGCTAATCTAACAATGATCGGAAGCTGGACTTGTGCGAAATTTACTTATGGTACCGTGCGCGTATTTGATTGGCTATTGACTATATTTGTGGGCCCGGGGTCAAAGGTTTATCATATTGTTTGAAAGAGTTAAAATGTGAAAGGTTAACCTTAATCCTAAAGTTAAGTTCAAAAGTATTAAATTAATTATTTAATTATCAAGATCAATAGAATAGTGAGAGTTATGGAGACCCCGCTGGATTATCTATTTTGACCACGTCTAGGAATACCGTTAGCAAGTGAATGGTTTTTACCCAAGGTTTTAATAAAAGCAAAAACTATATAAGGTGATGAGAATTATGAAGAACGGTGTGCATGCGAAAGGGTTGATAATAAGAAAAAATCTTTTAGAGATATCTGTATGAATAAACTCTGATATATCTGAATCTATGGTGCACCTGGGAATATGATGATTGATCAAGATCTCTAGATCAGATAATGATTAATTCCTGGTTTAATCGACGGACAAAATCATGAAGAACTGGTGTGAGTGTACTGAATGAATAAATCTGGTGGCTTGCAAGGTATGTCACGTGGAAACTGGTGGATCCAGTGTGAAAATTGATGAAACGTGGTCTGCAGTGGTGCTGAGGGTCGAAGCCTTCAGTGAGAGGGTTGTAGCACCCTTCCAGTGGTAGCTGGTAAAGAAGAACAGGGGGTTGTAGCTCCCTTCCAGGAAAGGCTGGTAAACGAGAAAAGGTTGTAGCCTTCTACAGGTGGGTACCTTCGTGCTGGTATAAGTCTGCGCCAGCATAAAATTGGAAGAAATTTTCTTTATAATAAATATTGAAGTATGAGATAACAACAACGGTGATTTTCTCTCGAATTGGGTTTCCACCTTAAATCCTGGTGTTCATATGTGTTTCTTATGGTTGATGGTTTGTTTAGTTATTTATGTTCATACTTACTGCTTATCTGATGAATAAATGATGCAATGATCTAAGTAAAGACATAATAAGATCTCTGGACATTCAAGTTGGATGCAGTAATGTAACATATGGTTTTAAGAGAAAGAAAAAGAAAAAAATTGTCAACCAGCTCTAAATACTGATTCACCTCCCCCTTCTCAGTATTTTTCCCAACAACATTACAACCTCATTTTAGAAGAAGAAAAAAAGAGAATACAATAATAAAAAGAAATATTATGATGTTTTATGAGTATCATTTGTTGTTGATGTGTCATTAGGAAGATTGGACATCCATCCTCTGCACTTTTTCCAAAGTTCAACATTTTTCTTCAGAGCATGAACCTACTTATGATATTCCAATCTAAAAGCAGTGATCCTGGTGTAAGTGGGCTTGTCCAAAAACAAAGTATTGACCATCTATAATAACTGAAAATCTTTATGGAGAAAATTGAAAATTGTTGTTCCTTTTAAAACTGCAGTCTTCTCATTAGTATTTTCAATTTTACTTTTCTTCCACCAACAAAGTTTCGTATATTTCCCAGGACAATAAATTACCTTGTATATTTCAGCAAGATGGTAGTCCTACCCTAGTTCTTTTATCAAACATGGTGTTGAACTTATCTACTGCTTGCTTGATCTATGTCAACTTCTTTTCTAGTGACTTCCTGTATGAATTCATCACCATCATCTTTTTAATTTCTAGAACACATAATGTTCTATCTTTAATCTCATGTTCTCCTAGTTCTTTATATGATTTGGATTTAACAAAATCTATTAACTTTTTAGCCCATAGAGCTCTATATTGCAATTTGTGTTTGTTAGCTTATACGAGCTCTTGTAGATCTCTGATTATATTATTTTCTTCTGAAATTAGAACTTGTGATTCCCATATTGTTTTCATTACTCCTATAATCTCATTCCAAAGAATTTGTTTAGCTTGAATTAGGGACATTTTCCCGTTTAACTTCTCTCTGAGATTATTGATTTCTTCATAAGCTGATTGATAATCTAATTTGTATTTGTTTGCATTTTCCTTTGATATTTGAATTTCACTATCCTTAGCAAGTATAACTTTTATGGTTGTCTCATGATCACTTTGGAATTTCTTCATATCAATATCTACCATCCTCAACTTAGTACTTAATTGTGATAGTTTAGCTTCTTGGTCATCAGTTTCATATGACAAAACTATTGCTCAAACATTTGAATTAATCTGCCCATGTAGTTTAGCTATTGTCTCTTTCAATCCGGAAATCTCCTCATCCCTCTACAACATTTGCTGTAAAAGCTTCTCTTTCTTAGATTTCACTTTTGCCACTTCAGCTTCCATTGGGTGTTCTCTAGTAGGGAGCTTTATCTTATTTCTTAGCACATTAATCTCTGATTCTGCACTCTGCATCATCTTCTGGACAACTGAACTATCATTGGGGTCTACTCCAATATTGACAATATCTTATTTAATTCCTCATTTTGGGTGGAGAGAGCTCTAGAATTAGCCTTCTCCAGCTTCAACTTCTTGATTACCTTCGCCAACATGTTTTCATATTTACTTGTAGTTGCAATCACTTTAATCAAGTCATTCACAATTAATAGACTAGTTTGCATATGTAAATTAATTTTATTAGGTAAGGGAATCTTTCGGGTATTAACAGTTAAATTAAGAGTCTTGAAATTGCTTGATGACCCTCCTGTCATTTCAGATGGGTGTGAAAAATAACTTTTCAGCTAATCTTTCTCTAAATCCATATTTGTTAATAATATAGTCTGATCAGGGGTGATTTGAAACTCATCTTGAGCCTCCATACTTACTCTGATTTTCTTATTCTTCTCAGCAATTTGGGCAAAAACCTGCTTAATTAATGGCACCTGATCATGAACAGCCTCACGCATGGATGGTGTATTTTCTATATCTCCCAACTGAATTAATAAACCTAGATGTGCATATGGAATTCATTCACTTATTTTAGCTCTCTTTTAAGCTCCTTGTTCCTCCTCCTATGGATCAACATTATTTTATCTACCCCCTTTTTTTCACCTTCTCAAAGATAATAGGAGTTTCAATACTAGTGCTACCAATACTTGCAAAACCCTTATTAGCCACTTTTTCAATTTCAGACTTACTCTCATGAGTAAAATCAGAGTAACCATTATCAACCCTTGTTTTGGAAATCACCTGATGTGGATCATAAGCCCACTTTTCACCTAGTAATAGATGCATGCCTTCTAACATTTGGTTTTCTTCTTTTTCTTCTTGCCTCATATTCACTATGAAAGGTCCAATAGTCATGGGTAATTTAAATAAATGTCCTTTCTTCATTGGAACAAAGTGGATTTGGTCCACATTCAAGCTCTATCTAATAAAATCTCAAGAAAACATTCTCATCGGGACAAAAGTAGGAAATATATAAGGTTCAACCCCTGAACCACACAATCTGATTTCTGAATAATCATAAAAAATAAAAAAAATAATCTCCACATTTGCAAATATTACTGAGTTGAAGGAATTCATGAGCCTTTGGCAGAAAAAATGGAGGAGAAGTCCCATTCAGTATTTTATAGGCAATTGGCAGGTAGTAAGCAGTAAAATCAAATAATCCCCCGTCACTAGGTTCATTTCTTATTAGGTCAGTCCAAAACACTATTGATTTCCTTTTCTTATTTGAATCCATATTGTTTAACCCCAAATTCACAAACTCTTCTGCATTTTGATACATGAACAAATAAGTAACAATTGAGGGAAACTTTAAAGAACCAGTGAGAGTCAAGCTCATAAATTGAGAATTAATATTCTCCTGCCAGAAGAATGGGATGTCCAGCACTGCTTCAGGTTTCATCATCAAAGAAAAAAATCCAAGCATTGACTTGTCAATCTGGGAAGCATCTTCCTTTCCAAGTATTTTTGATAAAAAATGTAACACGGGCTTGACATCTGCATCAAAAATTTACAGGGGAAATACCTTTTCATCTAGAGAAAAATGTCCTTGTTCTAGAATTAAAAAGAATAAAATTTGCATGTAATATTGCCCTGCAAGACTGTCATAATATGTTCTCAATGATTCTTTAGTAAAACTAACAAAGAAATCAGACTCTGGGTAAGATAAGGCTTGATGAGTTAGGAGGGATGAAACTTGGAAGACGCTCTCTCCCAAGTGGTTCATTACAAAACACTTGTTAGGTGTAATGTTGATGTTAGCCAGGAAAAGATGAGTTTTTGGGACACATGCAGACAAGACTCTAGACCTGACCATAGCTATGAAGACAAGGGAATTTTATTGATTAAGAATGAATTGTTGTTACAAAGGAAAATGTTCTACTCTATAGCAAGTGTCCATTACATCCTGCTCTGTATCCATGAGAGGAATGTGACTAGAAGAACCAGTAAATGATGATTGTTTGGCCATGTTTTCACTTAGGGTGGTGACCAAACGAACTCAAAAACGAGGGGCAAGATGATTTGGATGGCTTGGATAACTGGAACTAAAACTTGCAGGTGAAAAGAACAGGGTTTTAACTCACTATTTATAGGTGCAGCAAGACTTTTCGGGGAAAAACAACAATTAAATTCATGACAAGATAGGTATGGGAACAAGACATGGACAGTGAGTTGGCTCGCCTTCTAACGCTGTCTCCAGCTACCTACGTCACCACAGGGGCACTCCTGGGTACGACAAGCTCTTCATAGGTGTGCCTCCGAAGTGAACGTGATTCGTTGATTTGATTCCACGTGCTTGTGTCACAGTCAACTGTGGGGCCACCTCATAGTTATCTACCAAGATGTTTGTGCCCGCGGGTTTCCCTCGATCAAGTCCCACTTGCCATCCTTTCCTTTCTGCTCAGTGAGTTGCATGTTTTTTAAAACAAGGATCAGACCCACCTTACACATCTCTCAAAACACAATGTTAATGTTTCAAGATGCAAATCAAAATCATTTTCGGCATATACAATTTTTATTCATTTTTATTTTTTTAAACATTATATGTTTTTTTTTATATTTTTTGAGAAATATTTGAAAATGAAATTGTAAATGAGCCACAACATTTGGCTCCACCTGGGGATAATGCTTTTTTCCACAAAACAATTAAGAACCTCATATTAGTGCCTTCACATCGGGCATGGAGTCAAATATTTCTTTGGTGGCATATGAACAATGGGCAATCCAGTATTTACAATGGTGGAATGCTTGAATTTCAATGTTGAAAATAGTGTTTCAAACACTGCCCATTCATAGGCAGTTGTAGATATTCTCCATCTAAATTCTCCAAGATGAAAGTATTGTTAGATCTTGATTCAGTGATTTTGTATGGTCCATACCAGAGGGGGTCAAATTTACCATGTTTTCCTTTATCCTCCTTTCTGGTATCCCACCTCAGTACTAAGTCTCCTACTTGAAAGATAATTTCTCTTGCCTTCCTGTCAAAAATGGTTTTCATCTTTGTCAGATAAGTAATTAATTTGTCTCTAATTTTGTCTCAATTTTCACTTAACTCAATTACTTTATTCATTCTCCTAACCAGAGCATTAGGTTCTTCCTGAGCTTCTTGAATAAAAGAAATCACATATTTGGTTAATTTACTAGGAAACAATTCCTACATTCCATATACCAACTGAAAAGGTGATTTGCCAATGGACCTTCTAGTAGTAACCCAAACTGCCCAAAGGGAAAAATTTAGTTTTGAGTCCCAATATTTTTTATTTTCAGTGATTTTTTTCTTCAGATTTATAACCAATGTTTTGTTAGAGGACTCTGCCAAACCATTCCCTTGTGGATGGTAAGTTGTAGAATGAGAAAAAAATACATTATATGTTTGAAAAAAATCAATAAATCAAGCAGAATTGAATACCTAAGGATTATCTGTCATAATATTGACTAGACAGCCGAACCTACTGAAGATGTTCTCCTCCAAGAAATTCATCACCACTTGGTCATTTTATTTCTTTGTGGGTATTGCCTCAACCCACTTACTGAAGTAGTCGGTGGGCGTTAGAATCCATTTTAACTATCCAATTTATGGTGGGTTGATTTCTCCAATAAATTCTAGTCCCCACTGTCTAAAAGGTTCTTCTATAAATACTAGAATTAGAGGTAAAGGAGCAAGTCTCTTCTTTTCTACAAAAAATTGGCATTTATAACAACCTATGACCTGTGTGAAAAAGAAAATTTCAATTGATCTTTCTCTATATCCATAGCAGTTAATAATCTAGTCTGATCAGGGGTGATTTGACACTCAACTTGAGCCTCCATACTTGCTATGATTTTCTTATTCTTCTCAACAATTGGGGCAAAAAACTGCTTAATTAATGGCACTTGATCATGAATGGCCTCATGCCTAGATGGTGAAGCTGGTGTATTTTGTATATCTCCCAACTAAATTGATAAAATGTAATATTCCTAATTTAGCTTCAGCTAAAAGGAATATTAATTTTTGCTTTGAAATCTAGATGCATGAATAATTGAGCAAGGAGGCTCCTAATTTGCTCAAGTATGAATAAAAATCCCTCCTAATGTGAAAGGGGATCATGTAATAACCATTTCAAGCATCCACATGTGTGAAAAAGGTATAAAATATGTGGGCAAGGTCAATTTTGACCAATTCAACATGATTTATTCTCAAAGGAGTGGATCCTTCATAAAGCCAGATCAATGTGAATAGAGATCAATCCAACTAGATAAAATGAAGGCACCTTGAGTGTGAAAAGGGACAAGGCATGAAGAATCATTCAAGGTTTACCAAGTCAACAAATTTTTCCAGATACATTGCACCACCTTGTTGGACAATGTAGTTTTTGTGGAGGAGCCTTTGCATGGAAGAAACCTCATAGTGGGTGGGACCCTTCGTGAGGAAGCTCATCAATTATATAATGAAGGAGATGGAAAGCATATGGAAAAATTGGAGATTATATTTTCATGAGGTCTTATTAGAATTCCTGCATACTTGGTTGTTTAGCTAAGTTACTACATTGCTTAGAGCAAGGGTTTGCCCGGGTGGGGATTCCCTACTCTTTCTTAGAGATCTTGCTTGAGAAATCTAAGAGGAGGTTTTTGATCTGAATTTTCCACTACCCAGTGTTGGTCCAATTACCTAACTTCAGAAAAAACATATTCCCTTTAGATAAATGTGTTATTTCTTAAGGTGTGCAGTGGAAGGGGTGAAAACCCCGATTGGAGGAGCTAGTTTCCCAAGAGGAGGATCAACCTTTCTTTGGGAAAGCTAGAGGAAGCATATACAGCCATTTCTTTGCATGTTCAGCCATATATTGCATAGCTTCAGCCATACAACATTATTCAGCCACAAATTTTGCAGCAGCTTTCTCTTGTATATCTTTTCTTTCAAGAAACCCTTGCCGGGTCTTCTTGGATCTGTATAAAAGAGATTATATCTATGTTTTTGTACATCATTGAGTATTATAATAAAATTATCAAATATATTTCTCTATTTTCTGAGCTAACCTCTCTTTATATTGCGCAGTCACTTGTGCAGCTGCTCCGACATTTTGTAGTCTTGGGGTTTTGCCCATTTTTAGTTGTCTTGAGCATGGGAGGCCTGTTTAACTAGGCTAAAGGAATTTGTTTCTGAAAATATTTTGCAGGCATGTCCTATATTGACTAATATAAGGGACACAACTATTATTTTTCACTGTTACATCTCAATATTCAGAAAATAACGTTTTTGGGGCCAAATATGTTGTTTTCCCCCACTTGGTGAATTGTATAAAGGCATAGTTTGTTGTTGTGATTGTTCTATGAAGGCCATGTGTTTAAATACATTATATGATATGTTCACTTGCTTCTCTCCAACTTTATAATATCTTAAGATGTTCTTATTGTTGTAGAAAATTCCAAATTTGGAATATTATAGTGGTATCAGAGCAACAATCTTTGCTCAGCCTGTGAGCTCAAGAATTATGGAGAATTCTCATCGGGAGAAGAAGAATTTCAGAAGAAATCAGAGAAAACCCTTGATTTCTAGAGGAAGGAGGTTCTCAAAACTTCTCTTGACAAATCTGCAGGGCAAAAGCAAGGGCATCAATGAAATGAGGAGGGAAACACATGAAGATCCCTCAACAAAATCTATACAGGAGGAAGATTCTAAGTCCTCATATTTTGGATATGAGCACTCAGCCATATCTTCAAATCTACCACGTTCTATCAACAATTTCTTCATGAAGAGGAAGAAAGGAGATGTGCCAAAGAGAGATACTCTTGGTGATTATTTGCAGGAATATGAAGATCAATTCGAGGAGTTCAAAGATCACTTGAATTTCCAAGGGTTTTTCCAAATGAAGGAAAAGAGCAGAAGGAACAAGAATCAGGGTGAGGGTAGATTATTTCTATCCATTTTGGATGGATCACCTCTATGTCCAGCTAGGGCTTGGGTGAAGGAGCTAGACACCTTTATGCAGCAACATCAAGTTTCAGAATTTGAAGCCATCAAAGTAGCAGCACTGCATTTTTTGGGTAAGGCCTATTCTTGGTGGTTGTTTGAATCATTTTCCTTAAAAAATGTAAATACATCTACTTATTCAAGGTTCATTAAAATATTAGTAGAGAGGTTTGATGGTATTTCATGTGAAACATCTTCTATTGAAACTATCAAACCACATCAAACCAAACTTTTGCATGAGTTGGGAGGGTCTATAAATCCAACTCCATTTCTGAAAACCAATGAAGATGAGGTGAGCTTGTTTGATGCTTTTCCAAGGGCAAGATATCCTTTGGATGAAGGGCTTTCTTCTCAAAGGAAAGACATGAATATTCCCTCTTCAAAAGAAGACCAAGATTTGAGGTCTCTTATTGAAGATAAGGCAACTTCAACTATTGAAGAGAAGAAAGGGAAGGTAGGGGAGAATAACGCAGTCATGAAAAGAGCACCTCAAGCACCTCATGGAGAAGAGGATGGAACACTTCCTCCAATAAAATAAACTCTTGCACTCTTGCAAGGAGTTCCAAAAGGTCTCACACATAGAGATCTTGGCATAACACATGAGCAGCATGTACTTTCATTGCCAAGTGATGGGATCTTGAAGATAGGAGGAGGAAAATAGGAGGAATGGCATCATAATATGAAGAACATGAACCCTTCTCAATTTCAAAGTTTCAAAGAAAAAAGAAGGCAAGAGGACCCATGCAACAAAGGTAGGGGAAAATCTATCCACCTACATTCACATCCTACTATATGCCTTGATGCCTCTTTTCAAGGAGGCATTTCAGCAGGACGACCTCCTGATTGGAGGGAAAATAAAGTGTTCTCTCAACTATATGAAGTAGCAACATATTTGTTTAAAGAGGTAACCTTTCAAGAAGCCACTACAACACTAAAAATCATTGATGGGAGGCTAGGCAAATTTCTGAAATTGACCTTGCTTTCTTCCATTCATCTATTTGCGTTGGAGAGGATAGATTCAGAAATTTGTGCTGATATGAGCATAGTATAAAAATTCTACTCCATAGATTTGGGGAAGCAAAGGATACTCCAATATATATTGAATATTTCTCAACATGACAAAAAAATAATTTCATTTTTGTATGCAGGAGCAAAATTGTGGAAGTTTTTGAGAAAGAGAACCTTTCCAGTGGAGGGTGACTTTCCTAAACTTCAATCTTGTCTTGAGCAAGATCAGCTGCAAGAAGGGCAGAAAAAGAAATTTGGGAATACTCCAACATGTAACTTTTACATCAAGAAATTAAAGGTGGATAGCCATCATATGACAAATGCATCATTTCATATTTCTACAACGCTGTCAATGTTTGGAAGCCTAGACCCTTATTGGGAGTCCCAACTCTTGATGGAATATTCTAAGGACCTATTCACATGTAAGGTTCTTGATGGGAAAGAAATGTATGGAAAGTATAAAGTAGTTAATGGGAACATTTATTTTCATGATCAGATCTACTTAACTAAAGATTCCAAGCTCAAGGAAAAAATACTTAACACAACCTATGAGGTCTTGCTTTCAAATCCCACTAGTTTCATTCAAACATGTCATACTATCTTAGATGGATTCATGTGGGAAAATTTGAGAGAGGAGATGCACTCTCATATGGGTAAGTGCATGGATCATTTGCTGGTTGAGGAGGAACATAGCTCTTCGGAAGAGTTATCATTATCACCTCTTTATTTATTGAGTGTGAGAGGGAGCTCATCCATGGGCTACCTTGCTGATTTTAAACAAGTGTATGATAAACATTGTATTGCTAAATCTCATGATGTATTTATTATATTCTTGCATTTTCTTAACAGTCATATGCAGGTATTGGCTCCAAGAGGGGGCACTTTTTCTGATGAGCTTCATGAGCAACTTGGACCATGAAAAATGGTGATGTTGGCCACTCTTTGGGATATCTTGGAGAGATGATGTACTCCTCATGGTGTGGTTCATCAACACCATCATACACCTTCTCCAAGCATGCAAGAAGGATGGGGTAGCAAACAAGTGTTGGGGGGGAACACTTGTCATATCATATCCTATGGCAGTTAGGAGGAAAACTGCGCTTGTTGCACATGAGGGGTCATTTTCCTTCTCCCTTATTGTATATGGCAGCTAGCATAATCTTACTTATGATCCCACATGCTGAAGATGTTCTTATTTTTGTTGGGAACATGGTTGGAGGAGAGACACCTTTTTTTGGGTGTGTCTTTGGGGGAAGAGAGTCCCTATTTTTTCTGCAATACATGTTCCAAGGGGAGCATGAGACACTATATGGCCACTATTGCAAATCACTTGTTTCTTTATGATGTGAACCATATTTTTGGTTGAAGCACATGGGGCATGCCTCTCATGAGTAATTGGGAGGATCTTTTCTATGAATTACCAAGCTGGAAGGTGATTCATTTTATTTGGATGATAGCATGGAGAAGGGAGGCCTCCATTGATGATGAGATTCCCCATGATTTTCATCAATTCTATCTTGAGAAGGCCATGGATCAGCAAGAAGGTTTCCATAACAACCTTCCATTATTTCAAGATGAGAGCCATTGGGTTTATTCACCAAAGGCCAACTTTCACACTTGGGAGGAGCCATTGGGAGATGGGAATTTTGCAGAAATTCTGAAGCAATGGAGGAGACTATGGGATGAGAGGGTCACAGGAGGAAGAGGGGAGATTTTGCAGCACCCTTGCAGTTGCTTGAGGATAAGCAACATTTGGGAGGGGGAGACTGTACTATTCCTAATTTAGCTTAAGCTAAAAGGAATATTAATTTTTTCTTTTGAAATCTAGATGCATGAATAATTGAGCAAGGAGGCTCCTAATTTGCTCAAGTATGAATAAAAATCCCTCCTAATGTGAAAGGGGATCATGTAATAACCAGTTCAAGCATCCACATGTGTGAACAAGGTCTAAACTATGTGGGCAAGGTCAAGTTTGACCAATTCAACATGATTTATTCTCAAAGGAGGGGATCCTTCATAAAGCCAACTCAATGTGAATATAGATCAATCCAACTAGATAAAATGAAGGCACCTTGAGTGTGAAAAGGGACAAGGCATGAAGAATCATTCAAGGTTGACCAAGTCAAAAAATATGTCTAGATACATTGCACCACCTTGTTGGACATCGTAGTTTTTGTGGAGGAGCCTTTTCATGGAAGCAACCTCATAGTGGGTGGGACCCTTGGTGAGGAAGCTCATAAATTATATAATTAAGGAGATGGAAAGCATATGGAAATACTTGGCTTTTTAGCTAATTTGCTGCACTGCTTAGTGCAAGGGTTTGCCCTGGTGGGGATTCCATGCTCTTTCTTGGAGATATTTCTTGAGAAATCTAAGAGGAGATTTCTGATCTAAATTTTCCACTACCTGGTGTTGGGACAAGCACCTACCTTCAGAAAAAATGCAGTCCCTTCATAAAACTGCGTTATTTCTTAAGGTGTGTATTGGAAGGGGTGAAAACCCCGATTGGAGGAGCTAGTTTCCCAAGAGGAGGATCAAAATTTCTTTGGGAAAGCTAGAGGAAGTATCTACAGAAATTTATTTGCATTTTCAGCCATCTATTGTAGAGATTCATCCATACAACATTATTCAGCCACATATTTTGCAGTAGCTTTCTCTTGTATATCTTTTCTTTCAAGAAACACTTGCCGGGTCTTCTTGGATCTGTATAAAAGATATTAGATCTCTGTTTTTGTACATCATTGAGTATTATAATAAAATTATCAGATATATTTCTCTATTTTCTTAGTTAACCTCTCTTTAGACTGCGCAATCACTTGTGCAGCTGCTCTGACATTTTGTAGTCCCGGGGTTTTGCCCATTTTTAGCTGTCTTGAGCATGGGAGGCCTGTTTAACTAGGCTAAAGGCATTTGTTTCTAAAAATATTTTTCATGCATGTCCTATATTGAATAATATAAGGGACACAACCATTATTTTTCATTGTTATAGCTCAATATCTAGAAAATAATGTTTTTGGGGCCAAATATGTTGTTTTTCCCCACTTAGTGAATTGTATAAAGGCATAGTTTATTGTTGTGATTGTTATATGAAGGCCATGTGTTTAAATACATTATATGGTATGATCACTTGCTTCTCTCCAACTTTAGAATATCTTAAGATATTCTTATTGTTGTAGAAAATTCCAGATTTGGAATATTACATAAAACTGGCTGTGCATATGGCATTTCTTCACTTAGTTTAGCTCTCTTTTCAACTCGTTGTTCCTCCTCCTCTGGATGAACACTCTTTTCTCTACCCCTTTTATTCACCTTCTTAGAGATAAGAGGAGTTTCAATACTAGTCTTGACAGTACCTCCAAAACCCTTATTAGCCAACTTTTCAATTCCAGGCTTACTCCCATGAGTAAAAGTAGAGTAACCATTCTCAACCCTTCTTTTGGAAATCACCTGATGTGGATCATAAGCCCATTTTTCACCTAGTAATATATGCATGCCTTCTAACATTTGGTTTGCTTCTTTTACAGCTTGCCTCATATTCACTATGAAAGGTCCAACGGTCATGGGTAATGTTGGCCTGTGACCGCACAAAAAGGGAAGAGGGAGAAAGGAAGGCCAATCCTGACTGTCAAAGAGCTTCAAATGAATAAGTTTTCATCTCAGTTCAGTAGAAAGGTGGAAAATGTAGCTAATAAGGCTTAAATAGTGAAAAAACTTCATTTCCACCATCCCTCATCTTATATACCCTCATTTACCTACATTTTCCCTCTCTTATCCTTCACTTTCCCTTTTATAAAGCCCCTCCTAGCATTTCTTCATTAGAGACCCCGCCCCCCGCATGTTTTAACCTTTACATCTTAAAAGACTCACCGAAACCTATCTTGCCACCAATGCGACTTTTCGGGACCCATAAAACCGTGATACACTTCTCACATCTGCATGCAAACCTTCATATTCTGCATTTTCATTACCCTCTGCCTTTTTTCACTCACTCACTTTCAGCGCGTCGCATGTCGCAGTTCACGGATTTCACACCTTACCTATTACAGTGCCTACAAGTTAAATATTTTAGCTTGCGATATGACCCGATCACCATCGCACTTCAAAACACATCGCAAATTGGCAATAATAACTTTTTCATCTCCACCAACCTTTATCTTTTGCAATTGCCGATGTGCGATATCGCATCATGCACATTATAACTTTATGCACCACCATGCCTCACAAATTTTAAAGTTCAAATCATATTCACGAAGCATATCCTATTCCGATTGCAATTTTTTTATGCGCTTTGGGCCCCACTTCCTCGCCACGTCATCGACGCCTTCCCCACGGCTTTTGACTCACCCTTTGCAGTGATTAAAATCGTTCTGTCATGTGTTATGTGCAGCACATTCCCTTCTAAATTTCAGTCTCCGCTTCTCACTAGTCAAAACATAGCATGAGTTCTTGGTGGAATAGAGTGGCTATGATTGTTTAGTTCGTCCATTAACCTCTGCTGAAGAGTAGAGCACATGTGGTACAAATGGCCTTTCCATTTCGGTTAATGCAAATCATGAGAACATGGAGTGAAGGCCTTTCGTCAGTAGCTGAAATTAAGTGGTAGAAATCATACCGCATTGGTTTTCAACCACTTCTCACCACTCTGTTGAAGATTCTGGGTTTTGGCCTCCCAGGCCAACTTTTTTGTTCCTTGTTTCTATTATATGGTGATGTTTTGCTGGGTAAAATCCCGATTTTACCCATTCTGTTTTGATTTTTTTGTTGCAGGAGTGATTTCTTGAAGCACACTCAGATAGTTTGTTAGGATATTTTGGTTTCACTTGTGTGGATCAATCATGATAGAATATTCAGTTAGAAACACTCAAGGAGAAATCTGTATGTAGTGAGTTCTAAGATGAAGCAAAGGTTTTGGAATTTTGGAAGAATTTTGTTGTAGTTTTGTATGATTGTGCTTCATGTTCTTTAAGATACATATTTGGGATAGTTGTTTGAACTCAAGATAATACAGAGCTAATAGTTGGATTCCAGATGGAGTAATGAGAAGTATGTATTTTTTTTCTTTTGTTATCAGTAATCTCCTCTTCATGTGTAATCATCTTTCATGCTATTCTGCTTTGATGGTTCGTGTAATGTAGCTGTCGGTGATCTGCAATTTTATTCATGAATTCGTATCTGTATAACGCTTATGTCTTAATGCTCGTGTAATTAATCTTGTTGTATTACCTTAATTCGTGCTCTACGAACCTTTGTTGTTATCCATATTTCATTTATATTTGTTTCCTTTAAGCCCATAAGGGACAGATTCTTAAATCTCTTAAGCTTGTCTCTTGTGGGTTCCTTCTCTGTTCTCCCTTAATGCCTATGCATATTTTCAAGATTTCTGCTCATTATTTTATACTTGGCCCATTTAAAATCCACTAAGCCTCGCAGCCTCTTGAGCCCTCTCACAGTATATGGAATTCACATGAATCTAATCCAAGACCTTCTCAATCCATGAACCACCAAAACAATTGTTTCCTCATTCCATATTTTTTCAGAGGCATTTTATGAAATTGTCCACTTTTAACCTCTAATTTTAAGATGTCCTAGGCACTGGTATTTTGCAACTCAAGGCTATCTCTAGGAGAAACAACATCCTTTTGGCATAATTTCTGGGGAATGAATTAGAAATTTTTTCCCTGGGATACGACGTTATCTTCACCCTTCAATCAGGTGAGCACGAAGGGTTGAGAGTTGAATAGCCCTCACCTTGGCGACTCCACTATTATCAAAGTTCAAATCAAGTGTAATCCTATTTTACACCAGACCTCATACTCGATTAGATACTTCTCACCATAGAACCCTTTCTGTATTTGATCCTGAAAGGATTATATTTAGGAGAATCTGGAGGGAGAAGCAACCCATCCAGGCTAACCTACCCTCATTTTCCCTGGAAAATTCACCTTCCTCTTCTCATAAAGCTGATATCTACGATCCTGGCTCCACATCCTG
Source organism: Pinus albicaulis (assembly GCA_034641835.2). NCBI lineage: Eukaryota > Viridiplantae > Streptophyta > Pinopsida > Pinales > Pinaceae > Pinus > Pinus albicaulis. Next base: position 1,673,194,646 of record CM076578.1, read on the forward strand.
TGTACTTGAGTATCCTCCAGAGACCTCTACTTTAGCCAGTTCATACATAAAAGACGAATTCGAATCCGTTGATATTTCTTTGCCTCCCTTGTGTCCTACTCCAGAGGCTAAATAACTCAAAGAAGTTACAACACTCCAGAACTCATTACAGATAAACATCCAAACCTCTGCTTAGCATATACCTATTGTACCATAGCCAAATCATCCCCAAAACCCACCACTACCCCTCATGGTTGTACCTGGCTTCCACCTCAATAAATATGCTCCATTGGCTTTGCCTCAACTATTGCATGACATGACTCAAGATTATCTAAAGCTCTTGCCTCGGTTTATCGGGGAAGATAATAATTCTGTGCAGAAACATATTGAAGACTTTTGCGCCTTCGCTGAAAATGTGAATGTAGAACACCTAGATGTGGTGTTGAGGCTTTTTATCCAATCCTTGGATGGATAGGCTCAAAAGTGGTTCAAATCTCTTGCTAATAATGTAGTCACCACTTGGGAATAAATGCAGAATTTATTCACACTAAAATGGGGAGAGAATATGGACTATGGATATGTCTTCATAGATTTAAATGCTCTGAAAAAGAGACACAAAGAGGATGTGACGAAATTTATAGAGAGGTTCAATAAGCTCTACAAAAATCTCCCTACCGAGATAAAACCTCCCCAACTAGCTGCTAAGGTAGTTTTCGCAGGAGCTTTCGAACTTGAGTTTGGCTTCACCCTAAGGCAAATAAATTATACATCCCTAGACCAGATCTAGACTGATGCACTGGAGTTAGAAGAAAACTTTGCTTCTATAGGTAAATTCAAAGGGAGGACAGAGCATGATGACAGGAGAAGGAGTAGGGAGGAGGCTTCTACCTCTAATCAAGGAAGGGAATCACCGGATTATAAAATTGAAGAGATGAATAAGCTGATCAAGAACCTCTCAAATAAGCTGGTGAAAATATAATTGCAGGCTAAGAATTCCTCTCCTTGCCCTAACAAAATGATTCCAAACCATGGGTTTAATCCCAAATACTAGAAGCCCCCACTACAGTTGTTACAACAGGAAAGGAAGGAGCAACAAGATCACATCCAACCTCCTCTATACTTAGAAGGGGAAATGGAGGGACAAGCTGATGAAGTAACTGACATCCAAGAACATCAATTCCTCACTTATTTAGAAGAATAATAAGGTGAACTCACCCTACAAGACGAACTAGAAGCAAAGTAAGTTCCCTTAGAGGATCAAGATATTGATAATTACTGCATGCAATTTGTGGACTTCATGCAAGCTCATCTCCATAAGAAGTATGACCTCAAGTCCTCTAGAAAGAGAACCCGAGTGCAGGAACAAAACGAAGAATCAATACTAAGAGGTCAGACCTCTTCTAGTTCTGCCAGTAAGGGGAAGAAGCCTTTAGAAGAGTCTGCACATCATAAGGCCACTACTTCCACCTCCACAAATCTAGGTTCTGATCCTCCTGCAAACTATAAGTCCTCTTATGTGGCCTCAAACCTACCTAAACACCATAAAGAGTAGTCTAAATAAGTCACTGCAGAAAAATCTCCCATGGCCTTTAACCTCCAAAAAGAGCTAGAGAAGGTCAAGATCCCGGTTCTCCTGATCGAAATCCTAAAGAAGCCTTCATACAAAGCCCAAGTGTCTCAATTCATGATGACCCATAGCATAGGCACTCTCCTTTATAGCCTCAATATCCAAGAGGAAAGGCCCATGGTAGTCTTTGGACCTCATGTAGAAGAGTTGGACTCAACTACTCCCCCACTCTATGTGTCTCTAGTTATTCATGACCTGTTACTACACAAATGCATGCTAGATTTTGGGGCTTCACATAATCTATTGCCATTGTCTGTCATGGAGAAGTTGGGGTTGTAGTGCACTAGACCTTATAAATATTTGTATTCTTTTGATTCCAAGAGGGTAAAGTGCTTGGGCATGATCAAAGATCTGGTAGTAAACTTGGCCCAGATTTCTGCCAAAAATGTGGTGATGGACATCGTTGTAGCTGATATCCCAACTCGATTTGGAATGTTGTTGTCCAGATCCTTGGATTCCAAGATTGGAGGGTCCATAAAACTGGACCTCACTTATGCCACTATTCCAGTATTTGGTGGAGAGGAAAGAAGGTTATACCGTAAATCTAGATTCATGAAGATGGTAACCAAAGAAAATGGTTCCACAAATTCTCTGGTATATGGTAAGGAGGGAGAATTATCTTGTCTCATTCTTGAGGAGGATGAATATTTCCTGCAAGAAACAAATATTCACCCTATAATAAAGAATAATCCCATGAGTAGAGAGGAAAACAAGATATGGACATTGCAGTATGATGGAGCTAATTCATGAGAAGGCAATGGGGTCAGGGCACTCTTGATATCCCTAGAGGGATGCTTGGTTCCCCTCTCCCTTAAGATGGAATTCGAAGCCACAAATAATGTGGTTGAACATGAAGCACCGTAGTGAGACAAGTCAGGAACCAATGCTAAAGCAAACAAACGCGGCTCAGAGCCTATAGGAACGAGGTATGGGATTTAGTCAAGAATTTCTTTTCTACATTTAATATTTAGTTCATGCCAAGGGATAGAAACAAAATGGCAGACTCCATAGTTGTGGCTGCTAGTAATTTCTACCCCTGATAGAATCCTTTGCTCAGGTACGAGGTTGAAGTGTTATACCGCCCTTCCATTCCGGACAACATAGAGCATTGGAAAGTCTTCAGAGATGAAGAGAAGGTCCAATTTTTCATGGAAATGATAGGCGAATTTTCAAATATGGTGATTGATTCAGTCCATGAGGATGGTAGCAAAGAGCCAAGAACCAGGTGGGAAGAAACACTGGCTAGACACCGTGTTCTGCAAATACAGGGAAATGGCATCCCCAGGGGGCTTGAACCATTGGAGAGGTTATTTGACAAGAACAACATCCCAGTAATTCCCAGCAAAATGACCCTCGATGAGCCTGTCATGGATATGAATATTAGGATAGAAGAATATTTGAAGGTGATAAAGCTTTCGAAAGGGGTTCCTGAAGAATACCAAGGTCAATATCTACGTATGTTCCAATCATACAAAGACGTCTTCACCTGGTCATACCAAGATTTGAATACTTTTAATAGAGATATTATACAACATAAAATACCTCTGAAAGAAGATGTGAATCCTCATAAGTAGAAGTTGAGGCATATCAACCCTCTTCTCCTCCTAGCTATCGAGAAGGAAATAAATAATATTTAGCAAGCCAAGATCATTTTCCTTTTAAGATATTCCGAGTGGGTGGCGAACCTAGTGCTGGTAAGGAAGAAGAATGGTGAAATCAAACTCTACGTGGATTTTTGCAATATGAATAGAGCCTCACTCAAGGATAACTATCCCCTTCGAAATATGGACCACATCCTTCAAAAAGTGGTGGGATCTTCCCGCATTTCCATGACGGATGGCTTCTCAGGATATAATCAGGTGGCAGTGCTCCCCAAAGACCATAAGAATACGACATTCACCATGCCTTAGGGGAACTTCATGTACACCTGAATGCCCTTTGGCATGATAAATTTTGGTGCTACATTCCAGCGTGCAATGTACATCACTTTCATAGGATAACAAGACAAATTTGTGTTGATTTACCTAGATGACATCATTGTCTTTTCAAAGAATGACGCTGAACACATCGAGCATGTTCGTAGAACCTTTGAAAAATTTTGCAGGTATGGTTTATCCCTGAATTCTCAAAAATCCATGTTTTCTTTGGAGGAAGGAAGTTACTGGGGAACATAGTAACTAAGGAGGGAGTGAAGATCGATCCAAAGAGGGTAGAGGTGATAGATAGCATCCCCCTGCCAAGAAACAAGAAATAGATACAGGTGTTCCTAGGAAGAATAAATTTCCTTAGAAGGTTCATTTCCAACTATGTTGATATTTTCTGAAACATCACTGGGATACTGAAGAAGAATAGTGAAGTTAGATGGACCCCTAAATCCAAGCACTCCTTTAATAGGATCAAACAGACCTTTGCAGAAGCTCCAGTGTTGTCCGATCCAGATTATGGGAAACCATTCATGATCTTCTCTTTCACATCTCCTCACACAATAGCCGCAATACTTTTATAGAAAAATGTTGAAGGACATGAGCAACCCATTGCGTCTTTCAGCCAAGTCCTGTGAGACGCAGAGATGAAAGATGACATCTTGGAGAAGCAAGCCTATGCCCTGTTCAAATCTCTAAATTCATTCTGGGTATATGTATTACAATCTGCTATAACTGCCTATGTTCCCACAACAGCGGTGAAGGATTTTTTGGTACAGGGTGACAGTGAGGGAAGAAGGGGAAAGTGGATAGCCAAGATTGAGGAGTATGGACTAGAGATAAATCCCACCAAGTTCATTAAAGTCCAAGGGCTGGCCAAAATATTGTCTGAATCCAACTGTCATGCTCTAGGTATAAATCTGTCTATGACAGGAGGAGAGGCACACGAGGGCATAGGTGCCACACAGGTGCACATCAAGGCCTAGAGTCCTCCACTTAAAAAACACACGTGAAATACCTTCTCTCCCCATGGTATAAAGATATAGTGGAATATATTTTATCGTTTATATGTCCTCCTACTATGATAAGGCAAAGTATCGCACCTTAAGGCTGAAATCTCGAAAGTATATCATGGAAAATGGGCGACTTTACTGGAAAGACCTGGCAGGGGTCCTACTATTGTGTTTAACAGAGAAGGAGGTGGAACAAGTGATGGTTGAATTCCACGAAGGGATATGTTGTGGACACTATAGCGGGTGATCCACTACACACAAAATCCTAAAGGCAGGTTTATTTTGGCCTAAACTGTTCGGGTGATGTACATGCTTGCATTCGGGCATGCGAGAAGTGTCAGAAATTCGCTGAAAAGAAAAGGTATGCACCTCTCCCGTTGATCCCAGTACATGTTGAAGAACCTTTTAAGCAGTGAGGAATTGATTTCATGGGAGATATTCACCCAGCTTCCAGCAATAGACATCAATGAATCCTTACTACTATAGATTACTTCACCAAGGGGTAGAAGATGTGCCCACATGAAATGCTACAGATTCAGTGGTGATCAAGTTCCTCAAAGAGAACGTAATAGCTAGGTTCAGATGCCCAGCTAAAATCATTACAGATAATTCCCAGACATTCAATTCAGCTAAATTTGTAAATTTTTGTTAGCATTACAATATCTTGTTGGGACACTCCATTGCATACTACCCACAGGGAAACGGGTTGGCCGAATCATCTAACAAGACGATGATGAGAATTATGAAGAAAACCATCAATGAAAATCAAAATAACTAGGACTTTCAGCTCAAGTTCGCACTTTGGGCAAACCGCATCACAACTAAGAGATCTATGGGAAAATCCCCTTATGAGTTGGTGTATGGAAGGGCCAAATTCTTCCCCATTTAGCTTGCATTTCCTATGGCACGGTTCTTACAAGAAACCGAGGAGGAGCCAAATGACCTCGTTCGAAGAATGAATCAGTTGGTGGAGCTGAATGAAACCCAGGAATAGGTAAGCCTTAGACTAGCAGAGTATCCAGAAAAAATGAGAGATAAATATAGAGAAATCCAAGTTGGGGATTTGGTGGTACAATGGGATATCAAGTGAGCAGACATAGGGAAGCATGGGAAGTTTGACCCCCTCTATTTTGGTCCATTCAGGGTGGCAGAGGACAAGGCAACAATACTTTCGTGCTGGAGAACCTAGAAGGAGACATACTTGAGGCACCCATAAATGGGCAGTTCCTCAAGTTTTACTTTCTTCACCGGTGAGGGCTAATATAGCTCACTGTATATACCTTTTTCATTATATATGTCATCCCACTGTACTCCCTTTTTCTTACATTCCTCCCACTTCATCTTCCATATCATATTCCATTTTTTCCATTTTGGTTCATACATTGTTTGCATTTTTCATTTCATCTTCCATATCATCCTCCATTTCATCTTCCATTTGGTGTCCACTTGATCATTAAGAAAAAAAAAATTCTAATAAGTATGCATTTGCGACTCCATGTACCCAATAAAATCACAGGCATGCAGGTTTGTAGGTTCTCAATGCATTGAAGAACAACACGTTGTCCCCAGATGGAGCCAATGTTGGCCTGTGATCACACACAAAGGGAAGAGGGAGAAAGGAAGGCCAGTCCTGACTGTCAAAGAGCTTCAAATGAATCAATTTTCATCTCAGTTCAGTAGAAAGGGGGGAAATGTAGTTGATAAGGCTTAAATAGTGAGAAAACTTCATTTCTTCCATCCCTCATCTCATCTACCCTCCTTTACCTACATTTTCCCTCTCTTATCCTTCACTTTCCCTTTTATAAAGCCTTGCATCACATTTCTTCATTAGCAACTCCACCCCCCGCAAGTTTTAACCTTTACATCCTAAGAGACTCACCGAAACCTATCTTGCCATTGATGCGACTTAGTGGGACCCATCCAACCATGATACACTACTCACATCCGCATGAAAACCTTCATATTATGCATTTTCCTTATCTTCCACCTTTTCGCACTCACCCGCTTTCAGCGCATCGCATGTCGTAGTTTGCAAATTTAACAACTCACCTATTATCGCGCCCACAAGTTAAATATTTTAGCTTGCGATATGACCCGATTTCCATTGCACTTCGCAAGACATTGCAAATCACCAACTATAACTTTTTCATCTCTGCCAACCTCTATCTTTTGCGATTGCTGATGTGCGATATCACATCACGCACATTATAACTTTATGCACCACCACGCCTCGCAAATTTTAAATTTCAAATCATATTCCCGAAGCATATCCTCTTCCAATTGCGATTTTGCGATGCGCTTTGGGCCCCACTCCCTCGCCATGTCATCAAAGCCTTCCCCACGGCCTTTGTCTCACCCTTTGTAGTGACTAAAATCGTCCCGTCGTGTGTTATGTGCTGCACATTCCCTTCTAAAGTCCGGTCTCCACTTCTCACTAGTCAAAACATAACATGAGTTCTTGGTGGAAAACGTGGCTATGATTGTTCAGTTCTTCCATTAACCTTTGCTAAAGAATGGAGCACGTGCGGTACAAATGGCCTTTCCATTTCGGTTAATGCGAATCATGAGAACATGGACTGAAGGCCTTTCGTCAGTAGCTGAAATTAAGTGGTAGAAATCATACTGCTCACCGGTTTTCAGCCACTTCTTGCCACTCCGTTGAAGATTCTAGGTTTTGGCCTGCCAAGCCAACTGTTTTTTTCCTTGTTACTATTATATAGTGATGTTTTGTTGGGTAACATCCCAATTTTACCCATTCTATTTTGATTTTTCTGTTGCAGGAGTGATTGCTTGAAGCACGCTCTAATAGTTTGTTAGGATATTTTGGTTTCACCTATGTGGGTAGATCATGACAGAATATTCGGTCAGAAACATTTAGGGAGAACTCTATATGTAGTGAGCTATAAGATTAAACAAAGGTTCTGGAATTTTGAAAGAATTTTGCTGAAGTTTTGTATGACTGTTCTCCCTGTGCTCTGAGATACATATTTGGGAGAGTTGTTTGAAATCAATATAATATAGAGCTGATATTTGGATTATAGATGGATTAATGAGAATTATGTATTTGTTTTCTTTTGTTATCAGTAATCTCCTCTTCATGTGTAATCATTTTTCATGCTATTATGCTTTGATGGTTCGTGTAATGTAGCTGCTGATGATCTACAATTTTATTCATGAATTCGTAGCTGTATAATGCTTAGGTGTTAACGGTCATGTAATTATGCTTGATGTATTAACTTAATTTGTGCTCCATGAACCTCGGTTTTTATCCATATTTAATTTATGTGTGTTTCTGCTGAGTTCAAAAGGGACATATTCTTAAATATCTTAAGCTTGTCTCTCATGGGTTCCTTCTTCGTTCTTCCTTAAGGCCTCTGCATATTTTCAATATTTCTGCTCATTGTTTTATACTTGGCCCATTTAAAACCCACTAAGCCTCACAGCCTCTTAAGCCCTCTCACAGTATAAGGAATTCACATGAATTGATGATCAGGTGATCATGTCCTAATTGGAAAAATGCTCAAAACTTTATTTACTCAAAATTGGTTGGAACCTGAGCGACGACATAGGCCTTGGCAATACGATTCCAGCACCACGAATGGCACTCAAATATGTTATCGTATGAAGAATATGTTGCACTTTGAAATCGCCCAATAACCTTCAATTTTGAAAGGAAATTTTTTTAATATTATGTGTTGGAATAATTTTATTTTTTATTAAGGTTTAATTATTTAATTAAATTATATAGTTATTAATATTTATATGATTTTTATTAATCATATAATATATTCTTAATTATATTTTTTAATTAATTATTATAAAAAATTTAATTAAAGCTTATTAAAAATATAAATATTAAACCACATATATGTATTAAAAAAATTCGAAACATGAAATATGTTAAAAACCCTCAAGGGTAAAGTTCATGTTTTAATATTTACGGGGGCTATGGTTAAAAGCTTTGTAACATTCACGTGCTATAATTTCTGGAGCGGAGGTGACGTGTTAATTCACGTGTTACAAACAGTGAGTGGAGGTTAGGCTTCGGCTAGCCCCCTCCCCATCTAATGTGACCGCAAGTGAAACCATGACCCACACCTCCTAAGCCGACGGTCAAGGCCTAACCGCCGACCCCAACGGCGCATGTGGCCAAAACTGAAGAAATTAATGCTACATTAACTATCTGGATAAATTTGGAGTGCGCCCGATAGATTTGGGGGAAGTTGCTATTTTAACTGGAGTTAACTCTAGTTCTCCACATTTAGTGGAGCTTTTCAAGGGCAAACTGGGCAAAAACTTCAATTGGCCATAACTTTGGCTAGGAGAATCCTTTCTGAGCGATTTTTTTATTTTATTTTGGGTTTATTAGACCTTCTGGACTCAATGGAGCAGGTCTAAAATCTAACAAAGGTCATATTCAGAGATTTAAGCATCGAAGAAGATGAAGGAGCCATCAGGGCCTGGAAGGAGAAGCCTGTGTATTAGACTGTGTTTCTCTGTTTAAGGTAAATGAAAAGGCATTATTATCTATTTCATACCTTTTGAATCTGTTTAGATGGTTTTTAGAGCCTAAGAACATTAGAAAGCCAAAAAGCTTCATTTAAGTTCTAGAGGTCATTTTCCAAACAAAGTGTGTAGGCGAAACCGAAGCAGCCGGAGGCCGTTTCTGATGAAACAAAACTATATTTTGACTATTTCAGTAATTTTGGAACCAATGGAAGTGGTTTCATATCATTTTTATTACTTCTACATCTCTAGAAGTTGATATGAAGTCGTGGGCAGCGCTGGGCAAACCGTGGAGGAGAGCCATTTTTGGGGATGTTGTGCTTAATGTAATCAATTTATCAGTTTATATTTGATGTTTGATCATTATTGGATTGATAAATAGTGTTATCAGGGACAGAAATAGAAATATGAGGGATTTTGTGCCATTTAGAAGCTCAGAGAAGCTTAGAACACCGACAGAGGGATGTGTGTCCATGGAAGCCTAAAGCCATTTGCAGGAATTGGAAAGCCATTAAAGGGATTTAAAATGGTATTCTCAGCCCTTTGAATCATTTTTTATTCATTTTGGTTAAGTGTGGAGCTTGTAAAATAATTTAATTATCTTAATCCCAAAGAGTCTAGTCATGTTGACGAAGCTCAAAGGAGATGTAGCCCAAGAGTTGCGGTGAACTCCCATATTATATTGATGTTGTGTTTTTTTATTCTATGGCTGAATTATGTTGTTGATATACATGTTAAGTTTCAGCAAAAACAAATAAAGAAAAGAAAAAACATACACCTCTTTGAAGCTAAAATTCCGCATAATGTCAAGTTTGAGAAAGGTCATTTGAATTAAGTCTGAGTGTTTACTTCTATTATTTCTTTAGGCAGAGTCTGTAAGAGGGCTAGGTAGCTTCTGGATTCATCCTTTCTTTGAAAGGTGACATATCTAGTAAATTCCCCTTCAGTCTATCTCTGTATTAGAAATAAGAAGTTCTCACATTTTCAGATTTAAAATTTGGAGTATTTGCACTCATTTACATAAATGAAAATGGATACCTTGCACCCTTTTCAAGTACATTCCATTTTCAGATCAATCGATTCCAAGACCTTCTCAATCCATGAACCACCAAAACCATTGTTCCCTCATTCCAAACTTTTTTAGAGGCATTTTATGGAGTTGTCCACTTTTAACCTCTAATTTTAAAATGTCCTAGGCATTGGTCTTTGGCAACTCAAGGCTGTATCTAGGAGTGACAACAAGTAATTTAAACAAATGTCCTTTCCTCATTGGCACAAAGTGGATCTGGTCCACATTCGAGCTTTGTCTAATAAACTCTAAAGAAAACATTCTCATGGGGACAAAAGTAGGAAATATATAAGGTTCAAACCCTGCACAATACAATCTTATTTATGAATAATCATAAAAAACAAACCAGTCTCCACTATTACTGAGTTGAAGGAATTCTTGAGCCTTTGGCGGAAAACATGGAGGAGCAGTCTTATTCAATATTTTATAGGCAATTGGCAGGTAGTAAGTAGCAAAATCAAATAATGTTTCAAGATACAAATCAAAATAATTATGGGCATATGCAATTTCGATTCATTTTTATTTTTTTAAACATTATATGTTTTTATTTTTTTGTATTTTGATAAATATTTGAAAATGAAATTGTAAATGAGCCACAACACCACCGTTGAATTGTCAAGGTTTTAATCTAACAGTCCTGAGGGCTTCAAATCGGTTAAGGGTAACTACCCAATGTTCTCGCCCTCGTTGCCAGTCATTTGCATGCTATAGCTTTCTAGAAGGTCTCTAGAAAAATCCCTCACTATTTCGGGGTTTCCCCCTTTCCTTCAACCTTTGTAAATTACGGGTAGGTCTAAGGTTTTTGGTAGTTCTGATATTTTAGTCAACGAGGTTATCCTACATAGAAACTTTTTAATTCGTTGTAATTATTAGATTTCACTTACCTAGTTTTTTAATTATGGCAAGAGCGAGGTGGAGCTAAGGCTTCTAGAGAAATTGGTCTCAAGGATTTAATCCTTTGGTAATGAAAGATATAAACTATTTTATGTTTGTACTTTCCCCCCTCATTGCATATTCCATAATTTATAGAGTTATATATGATACAGATTTATACAAGAATGCAATAATATATAGAAATAAACATAAATACATAGATGCAATGGAAATAGAACTTCATTTAATTAATACCATATAACATAAATATGCTTACAGACATAATGGAAATAAACTAGCTAGGGCAATGGTAGGCTTATCTCTGAGAAGAGGTGTGGCAGCTACAAGCCTCTGAAATGTGTTGTAATTAGGATAGAAGGCCTATTTATTGTTGAGAAACAATGGAAAATCATAAACATTAAAAAACCTAACCGTAGGATATGAAACAACAAAACTATGGGCCCTGTTTGGGTAAATTGGTACATCAATCTTCCCGGGGACGTAACTTTGGCATACGATCTCCATTTGACGCGCTCAATACCTCATTAGAAAGATATATCTGAGGACTACAACTTTTGATGTGAGAACCATAAAATAAAATTCCATGTTGCTCCCGGTTTTCCCAAAAAAACGTCGTTTAGGGCTTCAAAACAGCTCTGGAAGTTCAGGACCTGAAAAATGATAAAAATAGTAAGTTGTGTTGGAACTAAAAAACTGAAAGAACTGATGGTGCAGGTCCAAATGGAATAGGTGGGTGGCCACCAATATCCAACTAGATCATTCGTCCCTCCTTAGGAAGAAATGGTCCCCACTGCATTGATTTCCTCCATGAGATGAGGCAAATTCTGCTAAACTTGGTATTGTATTTGTCGAACTTGATGTCATGGACCTACTGGTGGACGTGTTGGATGCGTTCAATAAATTTGGTTGCTCTATCATCATCAGATAGTACATGTGTGAATTATTTCTGTGTGGTCGCATGAGGTATGGTAACATTAGGTGGCGGTGAGCCTGGGGTCAGATTAATGGAATGCTTGACCTGACAATGTAGAGGAACCTCTGTGGGTGAGGAGAAAATGTCGTCATATTCCTCCACGAATTTTTTCATCTACTACTGCCGTGTAGGGGAGCTCTGTTTTGAGGTTGTGGCCATAATATTCTTCTTTCCCTGTGGTCGAATTGCAATGAAAAATAATTTCCTAATTTGGGAAACAATCTTACTGCATTGTTTTGCAATAGTCAAAGAGATGGCAGGAGGCAGTACTACCTCCAGTATCCTGTACAATTTATTTCCCAAAGTAATAACAATAGTACAAGGCCTAGAATCATACACAACATGTTTCTTCCACAAGTATGGTTGGCCTAATAATACATCAGACACATCAAGAGGAGAAACATCACATAGTACCTCATCTGTGAATGGTTTGATGTTGTATGAATGACGACACTGCTGGCAGACGCATAGATATTTTCCTTGGTGAATCCACCCAATGGTGTATGGTTTTGGGTGTGCTATGGTCTGTAGGCCATGCTGTTGAGATTGCAACAAGATGATGAGCTTAGTGGAAAGAAGTCGCCTTCACTAAGTGGGCCTGCAGGCTATTTTTGGCGCACAGTCTATTTTTAGACATGTCGATCATATTCTATGAGTTGCAGGATGCTATTTGTGGATGGTTGGTCAAGTTCAAAAAATAGATGGACTTTTATTTTTATACATATTGGGCAGAGTCTATTTTTAGACTACAAGTCTAAAAATAGATATGCTGAATATTATTAGCTCTTAATAATATTTGGACTCTAAACATTATCTTATTCTCTTAGAGAACTTCAGTTAAGTGGACAGATGTAGCACAGGAGCTGACAGAAGGAATTACGCTATTCCTGAGGGTTAAGTGGAGCTATTTCATGGATAATTCAGTGAGAAATCATGTGACAGAGTTTGGTGGAGTTAGTAGAAGTAGTTAATGGAGTTGTGTTCAGTTTAACTCAGTTAGACACAGTTGAGCTAGTTGTATCTAGTCTAACTTATTGATACACTAGTGAGAGTGGTGTGAATTAATTATTAATTAATTCACTAATTATTAACTCATTAATCAACTGAAGAATACATCATTTAACTACAATGCATGGACAGTTTCAGTGGTGACCAGTGAAGAGGTAGGTGAAAGAGCAGTGTGACTATCAGTTGTGACTATACTGGTGCATGAGTTTGCACCACACATTGATGGGGATGCCAATGAGGATTGTACAGTGCAAGCCAGGTGGATTAGAACTCATTAAGAGCCCATATTCAGTAGGGATTGCACAGTAGAGGCAGGCTAGCAGGTGGCAGAGATTGGTGCATGGGATTTGCTAGATTGGACCTAATTAGTGTTTAACAATTGGAGATTGTACTGAGAGCTTGTGAGGAGCTTTGTATGATGATTTTTACATGATCTCTATGACATATAATATACATATAGCTGGGTTTTTTCAGCTTTAATCTTTCCAATAAATTTCTATGTTCATATGTGTGATTTTTTATGGTTTTAATGTGTGCATGCAATTGATTTAATTTCTGCATATGATGATCAATGGTGGAATAGATTCTGTATTGTGCATGAAGTCAAATAGTGTGTGATCGGGTGAATCTTAGACATATAACATATTAGTTATATAATTTCTACATGGTATTGGAGTGATATTGATCATTGGAGCAATTGCAAAGCATTGAAGCTGTTGAGTTTTGTGCTGGTGGAATTCGAATTTGCAGTAGTGTTTTCTTAGTGTTGAAGTTGAGATGTCTTTCAACAGATTGCGATTGGAGTATGCCCTTGAGGGTAGATCAAATTATATATCATGGAAGGAAAATATGGAGACGGTGCTAGAGGATAATGGGTTGAAGGAGTTCATAGATGCATAAATTCCAAAACCTGCTTCTAGCGATGCTGCCGCACTTGACACATGGCAAAAGAAGACAGAAAAATGTCGAAGGATTCTTTTGGAAGGTGTGAAGGATCGCATAGTGTCCAGCCTTCATGGTAAAGCTTCTCCATTCTTGACGTGGAAAGCTTTGACAGACTTATTCCAAAGAAAGAGCGACCAGAGGAAGTTGGCGCTCAAGGATAAGCTCAGGAAAATAAAAATGGAGAAGGGTGACAGTATACCCAAGTACCTCATGAAGTTCGTCCAGTGCAAGGATGAGCTGGGAAGTGTGGGGGTTACTGTAGATGAAGAGGACTTGGTGAGCTTGGCTCTCCTTGGGCTTCCGAAGAGTTGGCATTCCTATGAGGAATCTGTTAATGGTCGAGAGAAACTGCCAGGATGAGAGCGACTTTGGTCGGATCTTGTGCAGGAGGAGATAAGGCAGAGTACTAGGGATGGATCTTCATCGAAGAATGAAGATGAAGAAAATTGCGCTTTGGATGCCAAAGCAAGGAAGGGGAAGAGAAAGAAAAATACTTCTCAATCCGGTGTGAAAGGAAAGAAGCAGGACATGTCCAAGGTGAAGTTCTTTCACTGTCACCAACATAGACATTACGGCACTAATTGTCCACAGAAGAAGAAAAATAAGTAGGTTGTTGGATCTGCAGCTGGAGAGGCCTTAGCCTCGCAGTTTGAGCTAGATTTTTCACTCATCGCATGCTTGGTCTCAAGTGTGATGGGTTTAGTGTGGTTTATCGACAGTGGTGCGTCTTTTCATATGACTAGAGACAAAGATTTGTTCAATGATCTAGATGAGAAGGATCTTGGAGTGCACATCGAGATGGACGATGATGGTAGATACAATGCGACTGGTATCAGGACCATTTCCTTTGAGAGGGAGTCTAATAAACCTTTCATATTGAAGGATGTCATGCATGTTCCAGGATTGAAGAAGAATCTAATCTCGGTGGCCATGTTAGAAGACAAGGGATATGATGTTGTCTTTAGCGAGGGAAAGGCTTTCCTGCGTAGTAAGGCAACTTGTGAAACCCAAAGGATAGGGGTTTGAGTTAAGAACCCTTATTAGTCGCAGGTAGATGGATGCGCAGCAATGGCAGGCAAGGCAGAAGGAGTGGTGAGCCAGGATGAGGGCGAGCTATGGCACAGGAGATTGGGCCATCTTCACCATGGTGCTTTGAAAATTTTGTAGCATATTTCTACCGGGCTTCCCAAGGGTACACTTGCGCAGTCAGATCAGTGAAAGGGATGTACTTTGGGAAAATTTCTGAAAGCCACCTTTCATGAGAAGGATAGTCGCGCCATGACGATCCTTGAGAGAATTCACACAGACGTGTGTGAAAATTTCTTAGTAGCTTTGATAGCAAAGCAAAGGTACTATGTGATATTTGTTGATGACTTTTCTTGGAAGTGTTGGATCTTCTTCATGTAGAAGAAGAGTGATACATACTCAAATTTTTGTGAGTTCAAGGAACTGGTGGAGAAAGAGTCGGGGAAGTAGGTGAAGGCTCTTAGGAGTGAAAATGGTGGTGAATTCATCTCTGGCAAATTCAAGGACTTTTGCAGTGCAGAAGGAATTCGAAGAGAGCTCATAACGCCTCATAACCCACAGAAGAATGGGGTCGCGGAGCGAAAGAATAGAATGATCATGGGTGATGCACGGGCGATGTTTCATGATCAGGGCCTTCCCATACACTTGTGGGCTAAGACATGCAATACTTCGGTTTATGTGCAAAACCGTTGTCCTCACAGAGTTCTTGGCATGAATACACTCGAGGAGGCGTTTTCTCATAAGAAGCCGGATGTTTCTCATTTGAAGATTTTTGGCTCACCTGTTTACATTCATGTGATGAAGGATTCCAGGAAGAAGCTGGAGCCAACCACATAGGTTGGGATATTTGTGGGGTACACATATACACCCCAAAACTATCGTGTGTATTTTCCAGATAGTCGGAAGACTGTTGTGTGATGGGATATCAAATTTCATGAGGAGAAAGCCATGAAGTGTTCGCTTGAGAGGGAGCCACACTTGCATGCAGATGAGGAGCTATTAGTTCCTAAGGATGAGCCTCGGGATGTGGATCAGCCACAAGAGGAGGTTCATGGAGTGGAAGAGACCACTCATGCAGTGCCAACCATCAGAGGGCGGAAGCACACTACAGAAGTTGAGCAACTGAATCAGGATCCAGAGAAGATTGTAGGAGCACCTACATCATAGCACAAACAGAGACAGTCACCTGACCGATATACTAGATACATGGCTCTGATGAGCAAGTGTATCGTGACAGAACCATCCTCTTTCGAGGAAGTTGTGGAGGACCCTACATGGGTAGATGCCATGGTGGAAGAGTATGATTCGATTGGCAGAAATAGTGCATGGGAGATTGTCCCAAGGCCAGAAGGGAAATCAGTGGTAGGTTCGAGATGGATATACAAAGTGAAGCAAGCAGCTGACGGCAGCGTCGAGAAGTACAAGGCAAGATTTTTTGCCTGGGGCTTCTCACAGATTGAGGGGATCAACTATGAGGAAACCTTTGCACCTGTTGCAAGGTATTATTCCATATGGAGCATCATATCTCTCTCAACGTAGATGGGGTGGCACATTCATCAGATGGATGTGAAGACTGCGTTCCTCAATGGAGTGATTGAGGAGGAGGTGTACATAGAGTAGCTCGAAGGTTTTGAGATCTTCAGCAGTGAGTCACATGTGTGCAGGCTCAAAAGAGCGTTGTATGGGTTGAAACAAGCATCTTGTGCTTGGTACACACAGATAGACAGTTATTTCACCGGACTTGGTTTTACCAAGAGTGATGCGGATCCCAACCTGTACCAGATAGTGGTTGAGGGTAAGTTTCTAATCATTGTACTTTATGTAGATGATTTGATACTGAACGATGATGAACAGTTGATACTGTCATGCAAGGCTGATCTTGCAAAAGAGTTTGAGGTGAAGGACTTGGGCCTCCTTCATTATTTCCTAGGATTGGAAATTTCACAGCGCAGTGATGGACTGTTTGTGTCTCAAGGAAAGTATGCCCGGGAGATACTGGAGAAGTTCAACATGCATGGATGCAAGCCTATCGACACTCCTCTTCCTGGTGGTTGGAGGAAAGAGGATGCTACATCAACAGAGGTAGTGGATGCCACTGTTTACTGACAGTTGGTGGGGTCGCTTATGTATCTAGTCAATACACGACCTGTGACTCTCCATCAAAGGTCTCAAAACATTCAAGTTGTTCAATGTAAACCTACTCCTCAATCAATCCATTGAGGAATGTTGTCTTCACATCCATTTGGTGGATTTTCAACCCCATCTGTGTAGCGAGAGAGAGAGAGAGAGAATTGATATGATGGAAGAGTACCTTGCTACATGAGAAAAGGTCTCTTCATAGTCAATCCATTCTACCTAAGAGTTCCCCTTGGCCACGAATTTGTCCTTGTGCTTCTCTATGCTTCCGTATGTTGCATGATTTACCTTGTAAAGCAATCTCAAATCCACCACTGACTTGTCTATAGTTCTTGGGAATGCTTCCCAAACACTATTTCTGTCAATCGAATCATATTCATCTACCATAGCATCAACCCATAGTGTTTTCTCTACTGATTCTTCGAATGAGGTTGGTTCTTTCTCTACTAGGTCACTCATCATATCCATCTAGCTAGTGTACTGATCTGGTGACCACCTCTTCCTGCGTTGTGATGTGGGTGCTCCCACATTCTCTCTAGCATCCCGCAATAATCTGTCAGCTTCCCTGGTTTAATTCCTTCCTTCCCTGGATGTCACTGCTTGAGTGGTTGTCTCCACTCTGCTACTATGTTTGTAGTTACTCCACATCTTCATGAGGCTCTTCCTTTGGATTCAACAAATCCTAATTTGCATGCTAGTCAAGCTCCCTCTCAAGGGAACACTTCACTGCCTTATCTTCACTGCATTATATTCCATCTTGATGTTCATCTGGAGGTCTTTCTCCTCAAAGTTACTGAAAAAATATTTGTTCCTCATCATATGGAATGAGGTACCATTGTTGAGATACTAAAAAATTCCCCTCATTGTGCTTTCCGTGCATGAAATGAGGGTAAAATCAAGATTGAATTGTGAAGCTGGATATTCACCTGCCGCTTCTCCTCAAGTCTTCTTGCTTGTTTTCTTGTGTGGCTGCAATCTCATGGCAGAGTGCCAGAATTCATGACAGTAAAAGCACTTGATTTTGGACTAGCCCTTCTTCTTCTCGCCTTGACTATATTTTGCTTTGGATTGGAATTTATTCCCTTTCCCTTTCTTTGCCTTTCCAGCCAAGGCACAATGATCCTCATCCTCAACCTTGGATGAGGTTCCATCTCTATTGCTCCTCCTTATTTCTTCCTACACTAGATCAGACCATAACCGCTCCCACTATGGTAGTTTCTCTCTACCATTTACGAAATCTTGATAACTGTGCCAACTCTTGGGAAGGCCTAAAAGAGATAGAGATACCAAATATTCTTCTGGGATATAGATATCGACCTGGAAAATTTCATCACGACACAGTGTAAAGCTGCAAATGTACCGCAGAATGGTTTCATTATTTTGCATCTTGATGTTTTGAAGCTTTTCCTTAAGTGCCAATTTCCTGTGGTCACTACTATTATAGAAGAAAAATTCCAGCACTTGCCACATTGCATACGAAGCCTCTTTCCATTTTATATTAGAGACAATATTGTCTCATACTCCCTCCAATATGATTCTCCTTGCCTTAGAAACACACTTCTCCCATTCAGCTAGATTCTAAGAATCAACTATTGCTGATTTTAGAACACCATTATTAATGTATTCCTTCAACCCATTATCCTCAAAACTTCCTCCATTCGGTCCTTTTATGCAACATAATTCGAGATTCCCTTAAGGGCATATTCTATCCTTATTCCATTGAAATTCATCTTCTCAGCCGTGAATAAATCCTGCAACCTGATCTGCAACCTTGAACCTCCTCCAATGATAACTTCGAAATATCTTCTCTACTATAAGTCTATCTCTGATACCATGTAGAAATTAATGTGTATATCCTACACTGCTCATGAAATTTACTAAATCAAAAGACTATAATCTACTCTACAAATTTTGCGGAAGTGAATTCACGATCGAGAACACAAATCATTAACATTTATCAAGATTCAACTCATATACACAGAGATATATCTAGGTGAAATAAACTGCTCAAAACCCCTTCTTATCTATATTGCATTAATAAAAAATTTGTATGGGTACAATATGCTTGCTCAAGCTTAAGCACAACCTACAAAAGTATCTTCTATCATTATCCTGACTGACTAACTTTGGCCAACACTTAGCCAATTTTCAAGCCCTCCAAGATCTTATTTCCTTGTGTTGTTTGGTGATGAATTAGACCCTATTAATTATGAAAATTGATAATTGAGAATTGCGCAATTCCTTTAGGCCCTTATTTGACTGCATGCACCACCTGTACAACTTGGAAAATTCTACAATTGATAGTACATTTCCCTTGAACTCCAATATCAACTGGGTAACTTGAATTTCATTGATGCATGAGTTAATTTAGGCAGATCAATTAGTTAACTAGTTAAACACTGAAGTTACACCCCACTGCTATACCTCCCACTAGTTCCTCCAAAATTTGGATCTAGTTTAACTAACCTTAACTCAATTTAACTGAATTAAATTGTTACAACTGAAATTAACTCAACCTAGGATTTTAAAATTTAGGAATCACTGTACACAAATCAAGTTCATTTCCCCAACTCAAATTAACTAAGCCAATTGAGTGATAAAAACTATTTCAACTCAGTTAAATCATTCAAGTTAGTTTTTGATGTGGAATTAAATTTTATCCTAATTTAATCAAAGGCAAAATCACATTAGGAATTTCTTGCTGAATTTTCAACAATTTCAACAACGGTCTCTCTAGTATTTTATCTTCCATTAATTTAAGTTGCTCAAGCCTTTCATTGTTTAATTTTTCTTCTTTCTAAATTGCATGTGCTTGTAGAGGCTAGTATTTAACCTCTTATACCAGTTAATACAAATTTTCTTACACTTTCACGATGAATGGAATTCAATAGTTTGGCATGTCTACCCTTACAAAAGTGTTTCTTCTTTTTCTAGGTTCTACGAATTAATTTCTTTCCGGCTTCGAAGTTCCCTCTTTTGTTTCTTAGTTACTCAAGTAGTAGGTCGTGATCCCTCTTAGGGTTTGAGACCCAAACTTCCTTCTTTTAGGAGTAATGTTTGGCATGAAAATTTGTACTAATTTACTAAAATTGGAAGGAAAGTTTATTTTCCCCCATGGAGGGTTAGCTTTGGCTTACTATTGATGTTGAATGTCCAACTTACTCCAATTTAAATTTTTTAGTTTCACTTCCGGAACATTTTTTTCAATTACTTTATAACAATACGAGTGACTTATTCTTTTGGTAACCCTAACTCCGGGGTGTAGTGGCTCTTGTTGACACTGTTCAATTTTATCATTATTCTGTATGATGTCTAACTCGGGCTAGTGCTATGGTAAAATTACTTGTCTATTATTATAAAATGTATTTTTTTTGGTGTTCTACTCAATCTTTAGGCTTATGATATTTCTCCCGACAAGTGTATTTCTAACATATATATTTTGAATACCCTCGATATATAAATTTGTTTTCAACAGAGGTTTTTATGTTTTAGGCACATTTGTTTAAAAGGAAACTTGTAACATTTGTTCTGGAACTATAGTTGTTGTATTGAACTATAATGGAGACACAATTAGAACTATTTTTATTAGAGATTTAATTCTTGTACATTATATAACAAGTTCTATCTGTGTGTCATGTAACTCTATGTGTTTTTTGTATAATTCTTGGTTTCTGATAATTTAGTATTTCTCTTTTTCTGACAGTTATTATGGGTCGGTAGTCATACCCTTACTATGTTAATGATTTATATTTTCTTATACTGGGTTTTGATTATATTTACACAAGTCCATTCATATTCTTAAATATTGTATCAGGGGCCCAGAACTATTCCCAGACTACTAGCTTGGCTAAGGGAACTAATTCCATCACCATAACTACATGTCCTTTCACTTTTATTTTAACAATTAAAGAGTTTATTTATTTGTTTTCTCTTATTTTCATCAGCTTGTTCATTAGGTAGCAGATCATGGTCCAACTCTGAGACCCACTCTTTTCCCATTGAGACTGATTTGTATAATTTCCTATAGTTTATCAACGGATAGTTCGGTAATGGTTCTTATTTACTACACTTGTAATCTTGACTTTTTCATACTATGTCGTAAGATATTTAACCCAGTCACTCTGTCACAACACAAATTTCCCTCACATGGGATTATATTATTTCTTATCGTAGGTTATTACTATAAATATACCAAAATCATTAACACAGTTTCAACGTAGACTAGGTATACATGAATTTCCATCAATCCTCTTTCCAAAAGAAAAATTTAAAACAATTTTTTTATTAAGATTTCTTACATCATAATTATTTATAGAAACATCTTTGAGTTCTGGACAAAAAACCTAACATTGCAGAGTACTTATATGTTAGGATGGGCTGACGAGGAATTCATAGAGGAGAAATACCACTTATCCAAACCAATGAGAATGGAAATTGTGTCCATTCTCCAGCTAAGCCATTTTTTCACTCCTAGAACAGTTTCTTGATAGACACTTGACAAGGTTTGTTCAACGGCATCAAGAATGTACAAGTCCATCCAAAGAAATCACAGACTCGCAAGTTTTTCTTAGGGATTCCATTGGCTCCAACCAGCTCAATAATACCCTAATTGGCAGAATCCTTCCTTCCTTCAACAACGTCATGTTGCAGGTTCACAAGCTTATTGCTTCATTCTCCTAAATTGGACCTTCTCCAACTAGGTACCAAGTCTTCAAGGTTGCCTTAGTTTTTCTCTCCTCTCACCCCCTTGGCTCTCTTCTCCCAACTAAGATTATTTATCTCTAGGGAGAAGGCATGATTAATTTTTTTCCTAATTATTAATATTCACATATTAATTTTGTATTAATAATTGAATAAATTACACATCTTCCCCTTAACATTTTTATTGAGATTTTTTTTCAATTATTTCATATTTTGGACATTAAAATATTTTATTATAATCAACCTCTCTCTCTCTCTCTCTCTCTCTCTCTCTCTCTCTATATATATATATATATATATATATATTCATAAAATTAAATATTCATAAGATTTATTTAAATACTATCTTACATTCATAACTAAAATATAAAATATAAATATTTTATACTTACATATTTTTTAATATGTATAAATATTAAAAAAAATTGTTAATAATTAAGATGAAGTAGTCTAAAAAATCCACAGAATAACCCAAAAATTTCGGTAAGATTATGAAAAATTCCGGCAAAGATTTTTGAAAACATGGATTACAGTTGTTAAACTTTAGTATTTTGGGTGCACTAAGGGTTTTTGATGGTGTTGAATCCATTTCCACCATCAAAAATGATATCCAAAAACTCCAACTACCTTATTTTTTGAATTTCTTTTTACCAGATTCCCGCAAAGAAAATCTGGATTATAGTTGTTAAAATTTAGTATTTTGGGTGTCCTAAGGGTTTTTTATGGTGCTGAATCCATTTCCACCATCAAAAATGCAATCGAAACACTCCAAATAACCTAATTTTTTGAAAAAAAATTACTGGATTCCTGCAAAAAACTGTCGTCCGGGCTATTCTGTTGCGTCGGTAGACAACTCCTTTTTACTCCACTCTGGAAAACGTATGTCGAATCCACTCTAGAATACGTTCTATTGTAGGATAGGTTAAGAGCATTGTTCTTGTTGTAACTGAACTCCCACTCATATCGCGCCAAAATAAGTAACAACCTTCATCATCTTTAGAAACAAGTTGCTAAATGCGAAAGAATGAATTAGTGCCATAAAGAGGTGTCAATTAACAGGTATCAAGATTCAACACACATACTCAAAGTTATATCTAGGTGAAAGAAACTGCTCAAAACCCCTTCCTATCTATATTGCATTAATAAAAGAATTTTTATAAGTACAATATGCTTGCTGAAGCTTGAGCACAACCTGCAAAAGTATCTTCTATCCTCTACTTGACTGAATGACTTTGGCCAACACTTAGAAATTTTTCAAGACATCCAAGATCTTATTTCCTT
This sequence comes from Pinus albicaulis, assembly GCA_034641835.2. NCBI lineage: Eukaryota > Viridiplantae > Streptophyta > Pinopsida > Pinales > Pinaceae > Pinus > Pinus albicaulis. The sequence goes on from CM076578.1 coordinate 1,673,217,726, forward strand.
GTGTTGTTTGGTGAGGAATTAGCCCCTATTAATTAGGGAAATTGATCATTGAGAATTGTGCAATTCCCTTAGGCCCTTCCTTGACTGCATGCACCACCTGTACAACTTGGAAAATTCTACAATTGATAGTATATTTCCCTTGAACTCCAATATCAACTGGGTAACTTGAATTTCATGGATGCATGAGTTAATTTAGGCAGATCGATTAGTTAACTGGTTAAACACTGAAGTTACACCCCACTGCTAGACCTCCCACTAGTTCCTCCAAAATTGGATCTAGTTTAATTGACCTTAACTCAATTTAACTGAAATAAATTATTACAACTGAAATTAACTCAACCTAGGCTTCTAAAATTTAGAAATCATTGTACACAACACAAGTTCATGCCCCCAACTCGAATTAACTAATCTAACTGAGTGATAACAACTATTTTAACTTAGTTAACTCATTCAAGTTATTTTTTGATGTGGAATTCAATTTTATCCTAATTTAATTAAAGGAAAATTTAATTTAGGAATTTCTTACTGCATTTTCAACAATTTCAACAAGATTTTCTCTAGTATTTTATCTTCCTTTACTTTAAGTTGCTCAAGCATTTCCTTGTTTACTTTTTCTTCTTTATGAACTGTGTGCTTGTGCATTTTAGTATTTAACCTCTTATACCGGTTAATACAAATTTTCTTACACTTTCAAGATGATTGGAATTCAAAAGTTTGGCATGTCGGCCCTTACAAAAGTGTTTCTTCTTTTTGCAAGTTCTACAGATTACTGGCTTGTCTACTTCGAAGTTCCCTCTTTTGTTTCTTAGTTACTCAAGTAGTGGGTCGTGAGCCATCTGAGGGTTTGAGAACCAAACTTCGTTCTTTTAGAAGTAATGGTTGGCATGAAAATTTGTACTAATTTACTAAAATTGGAAGGAAAGTTTATTTTTTGCCATGGAGGGTTGGCTTTGCCTTAATATTGACATTGAATGTTCAACTTACTCTAATTTAAATTTGTTAGTTTTAAGTCCATAACTTTTTTTCAATTACTTTATAACAATATGAGTGACTTATTCTTTCGGTAACTCTAACTCCTGGGGTGTAGTGGCTCTTGTTGACACTGTTCATTTTTATCATTATTGTGTATGATGTCCAACTGGGCCAAGTGCTATGGTAAAATTAATTTTCTCGATATATTAGGTTTATAATATTTCTCCCGACGAGGTAGTTCTAATATATATATTTTGAATACCCTCGATATATAAATATGTTGTCAACAAAGGTTTTTATGTTTTTGACACTTTTGTTTATAAGGCAACTTGTAGCATTTGTTCTAGAACTACAGTTGTTGTATTGAACTATAATGGAGACATGATTAGAACTATTTTGATTAGAGATTTACTTCTTGTACATTATATAACAAGTTTTATCTATGTGTCGTGTAACTCTATGTGTTTTTTGTATAATTCTTGGTTTCTAGTAATTTCTAGTTATAGTTTTTCTCTTTTTTCTGACAGTAATTATGGGTCAGTAGTCATACCCTTACTATGTTAATGATTTTTCTTTTATTATAACGGGTTTGGATTAGATTTACACAAGTCCAGTTATATTCTTAAATATTGTATCAGGGGCCCATAACTATTCCCAGACTACTGGTATAATTTGGCTTGGCTAAGGGAACTAATTTGGTCCCCATAACTACATTTACTTTCACTTTTATTTTAACGATTAAAGAGTTTCTTTATTTTTTTCTCTTATTTTCATCAGCTTGTTCATTAGGTAGTAGATCATGGTCCAACTCTAAGACCCACTCTTTTCCCATTGATACTGATTTGTATAATTTCCTACAGTTTATCAACGGATAGTTCCATAATGGTTCTTGTTTACTACACTTGTAATCTTGACCTTTTCATTCTATCTAGTAAGATATTTAACCCAGACACTCTGTCACAACACAAATTTCCCTCACGAGGGATTACACTATTTCTTATTGTAGGTTATTACTATAAATATACCAAAAACATTAACACAGTTTCAACGTAGACTAGGTGTACATGAATTTCCATCAATCCTCTTTCCAAAACAAAAATTTAAAACAAAGTTTTCATTAAGATTTATTACATCATAATTATTTATTGTTCTTATTTTTTATGATAGATTGCAATTAGTGTATTATCATACTGGGAAATATCACTATGCTTTTAACTTAATTTAAAATTCTACATATGCATTAGTTATGCATGGAGTAAGATTTAGGATGAGTTATTTTTTTTTCCATGTTCAAGGATGTCCACTTTATTCAAGTAAGCTTAGTTATGCCCATCTTGGGTTGCTTTTATTTGCACAAAATCAAGAGTCCATATTAAAACATTTATTTTGAAAGAGAATAACATGTTTCCATTTATTTTCCATCATTTCCATGGATTTGACCACCTACCTGGATGTCACATTAGAATTTGTGTTCTCATTTGTAGCCGTAATCAATACCACCTTACCTTTGTTTGCACATATTATCATCTTACAATCTTTTCGGAACTATTTATATGTATCTTCTACTTTTCTACTTCATATTATCATTATCGCTATCACTTTTAATTTGATAGTCTCAAAATGTTTCATTCATTTTGTGATTTCAATAATTATTATTATATCTATTCTAACTTACCAACAATTTTCCGTTTTTCGATAGAGGTTTCTTTTAAACTATAACTTCTTCTATAACACACAATTATATGTTTTCACACACTTTTTTTCCTTAATAATTTCACTCAATATGTCTATTTCATCATTCTTTGAGTTATTATGATATGTGGAACTGAATTTTTAGACTATGAATAAGTCAATTGCTGACAATCCACATTCAAGGAGATCACAGAAGATACGTTTTGAGATTTTTTTTTTTTTTTTTAATCTTGTCTCTTTTCTAGGGGAATATACAATTAATTCTCACTTTTATCAATAAACCTTCTCATGATATCCATGGGAGTTTAGTCACAGTCATAATTTACAACACTTAGCATACTTATACTCATGTTATGTTGCTATTATATATATTTTTTGAAACATATATTCTATATTTCAAATTCAGTTGTAACACATGTTGACATTTGGTACCTTCTACATTGAGACATACTTTATTCTACCTGATATATATTTTTCCATCCTCATTCCTTTGGGGCAGTTTGCATCCATTTTATTATGTATTTATACCCTTAACCAGAGTATTCATAGCTTAATATTTCACCATTTTTTGCTTGTAAGTGTATTGACTATGTCATACTCATGTTACTCTAATATAATTTTTTTCTTCCATATGAGTTCACAAAATATTACCTACTTCATACACAACATGTTATGTTACTACCTTTGACTTGTAAGGTCTTCTGGATAGCGATTTTATCCCAATTTGAGAACAATTTGTTTCCTTATTATACCATTCACACAGTAATCATACTTGCCATCATCCTCTTGTTTTTTTTTTTTTTTCAAGGAAAACTTCCTTACCTTATCTCCATGATGGCTCACAGTGATCTACCCTTTAAGTATTGTCATAATTTCATGATATCACTAGGCCATAACCAAACATTACAAATTATTTCAATTCACCACCTTCACGGTATATATGATCCTTGTCCTTTGTTCAAGTGGACTTGGTTCTTGTCCGCATTAATTATCCATTAGTTGTTTAATTTAGTTGGTTTTCTTTAGTTTATTATTTTCCTTGTGATATTCCCTAATTAGGCCATTTAGGTTAGAAACAAAAATTAATATTAAAATAAATCAATGTGACTATTCAAGGCATAACCTAGTGTAATATGGGCATACTTAAAATCAACAGAAGGTCAGAGGAGATTTACATCAATTATTATAGTAGAACTTTCTGACACATCTCACACACGAGTTTCTCTCAACTCTCTTACTGGGTTTTACATCCCTTTGTATTTGGCACATTATTGGTTAAGGTGTTCGAAAATTACATGGGAGATTATTTTTTTCAATTTTGTGTTTCCTTGCATGATGATGAACTAGTACTTTTCACTCGACTCCTGGACATATAAACAAAAAAAATTATGATTCATAATTAACTTACATACCATGCATATATCATTGTTTATCTCGGAGCTTCTAATGTGTCCATAACCAACATTATAGTATTCTTTTGGTTCTTCCAGAATGATAAGAATGAAACCATTAATTATTACATATATATATTTTTTATAAGATAAGTTTAATCTCCAACCTTTCTGTGTCATGTTTTCCACCCATGGAATTCCAACCTAATTTTAACTAAAACTGAGTGCATCCACATAGAATGCCAACATAATTTTAACTAAAACTCAGTGCATCCACATAGTATCCCAACCTAATTTTAGGTCATCTACTCTAAATTTTAACTTATTTTCAAACTCGGAAAAGTGTTTTTGAGTGAAATTAAGTGCATGCACATAAAATCAAAACCTAACCTAATTTTAATTGGTTGGTTTATTGAAAAATTTATATATTGTACTCATATTATTCAAGAATAGCATATAATCAATTATTTAACTCACGTGATTAGAGTAAAAATTTTTTTTCTTGAATGTGAATTGATATACACTCCTTTTCTAAACCTGTCGCTTTCACTACGAGAGAAAGAGATCATATAAATCTTTGTTTATGTTTCTAAATAAATATCATGTAAGTCTTTGTTTACGTTTCTAGATAAATAAGAAGGATCATATAAGTCTTTGTTTATGTTTTTAAATAAATAAGAAGAATCATGTAAGTCTCTGTTTATGTTTCTAAATAAATAAGAAGAATCGGGTAAGTCTTTGAATAAATATTTTATTATAATCAAAATACTATCTTACATTCAAAAATAAAATATAAAATATAAATATTTTATACTTACATACTTTTTAATATGTATAAATATTAAAAAATTTGTTAATAATTAAGATGAAGTAGTCTAAAAAACTCACAGAATAACCCAAAAATATCGGTAAGGTTATGAAAAATTCCAGCAAAGATTTTTGAAAATATGGATTACAGTTCTTAAAATTTAGTATTTTGGGTGAACTAAGGGTTTTTGATGGTGTTGAATCCATTTCCACCATAAAAAAATGCTATCCAAACACTCCAACTACCTGATTTTTTGAATTTCTTTTTACCAGATTCCCACAAAGAAAATTTGGATTACAGTTGTTAACCTTTAGTATTTGTGTGTCCTAAGGGTTTTTGATGGTGCTAAATCCATTTCCACCATCAGAAATGCAATCAAAACACTCCAACTACCTGATTTTTTGAAAAAAAAAAATTACCGGATTCCTGCAAAAAACAGTCGTTCGGGCTATTCTGTTGCGTCGGTAGACAACTCCTTTTTACTCCACTCTAGCAAACGTACATCGAATCCACTCTAGAATATGTTCTATTGTAGGATAGGTTAAGAGAGTTATGCTTGTTGTAACTGAACTCCCACTTGTATCGCACCACACTAAGCAACAACCTTTACCATCTTTATAAACAAGTTTCTAAATGTGAAAGAATGAATTAGTGCCATAAAGAGGTGTCAATTAACATGTATCAAGATTCAACACACATACTTAAAGTTATATCTAGGTGAAAGAAACTGCTCAAAACCCCTTCCTATCTATATTGCATTAATTAGAGAATTTTTATGAGTACAATATGCTTGCTCAAGCTTGAGTACAACCTGCAAAAGTATCTTCTATCCTTTGCCTGACTGAATGAATTTGGCCTACACTTAGCCAATTTTCAAGACCTTCAAGATCTTATTTCCTTATGTTGTTTGGTGAGGAATTAGCCCTTATTAATTAGGGAAATTGATCATTGAGAATTGCGAAATTCCTTTAGGCCCTTCTTTGACTGCATGCACCACCTGTACAACTTGGAAAATTCTACAATTGTCGATAGTACACTTCCCTTGAACTCCAATATCAACTCGGTAACTCGAATTTCATGGATGCATGAGTTAATTTAGGTAGATCGATTAGTTACCTGGTTAAACATTGAATTTACACCCCACTGTTAGACCTCCCACTAGTTCCTCCAAAATTTGGATCTAGTTTAACTGACCTTAACTCAATTTAACTGAAATAAATTGTTACAACTGAAATTAACTCAACCTAGGCTTCTAAAATTTATAAATCATTATACACAACATAATTTCATGCCCCCAACTCAAATTAACTAATCTAACTAAGTGATAAAAACTATTTTAACTCAGTTAACTCATTCAAGTTATTTTTTGATGTGGAATTCAATTTTATCCTAATTTAATTAAAGGAAAAATTAATTTAGGAATTTCTTACTGCATTTTCAACAATTTCAACAAGATTTTCTCTAGTATTTTATCTTCCTTTACTTTAAGTTGCTCAATCCTTTCCTTGTTTATTTTTTCTTCTTTATGAAGTGTGTTCTTGTACATGTTAGTATTTAACATCTTATACTGGTTAATACAAATTTTCTTACAATTTCAAGATGATTGGAACTCAAAAGTTTAGCATGTCGGCCCTTAGAAGAGTGTTTCTTCTTTTTGCAGGTTCTACGGATTACTCCCTTGTCTACTTCGAAGTTCCCTCTTTTTTTTCTTAGTTACTCAAGTACTGGGTCGTGAGCCATCTGAGGGTTTGAGAACCAAACTTTCTTCTTTTAGAAGTAATGGTTGGCATGAAAATTTGTACTAATTTACTAAAATTGGAAGGAAAGTTTATTTTTTGCCATGGAGGGTTGGCTTTGCCTTACTATTGACGTTGAATGTTCAACTTACTCTAATTTAAATTTTTTAGTTTCACTTCCTTAACTTTTTTTTCAATTACTTTATAACAATATGAGTGACTTATTCTTTCGGTAACTCTAACTCCTAGGGTGTAGTGGCTCTTTTTGACACTGTTCATTTTTATCATTATTGTGTATGATGTCCGACTAGGGCCGAGTGCTATGGTAAAATTACTTTTCTCGATACATCGTTGTACTTTTTTTATCTATTCCTATAACATATATTTTTTTGGTGTTCTGCTCAATATTTACTTTTATAATATTTCTCCTGACGAGGTAGTTCTAATATATATATTTTGAATACCCTTGATATATAAATATGTTGTCGACAAAGGTTTTTATGTTTTCGACACTTTTGTTTAAAAGGCAACTTGTAACATTTGTTCTGGAACTACAGCTGTTGTATTGAACTATAATGGAGACACGATTAGAACTATTTTTATTAGAGATTTACTTCTTTTACATTACATAACAATTTCTATCTGCGTGTCATGTAACTTTATATGTTTTTTGTATAATTCTTGGTTTGTAGTAGTTTCTGCTTATAGTTTTTCTCTTTTTTCTGACAGTTATTATGGGTCAGTAGTCATACCCTTACTATGTTAATGATTTTTATTTTCTTATAAACGGTTTGGATTAGATTTACACAAGTCCAGTTATATTCTTAGATATTGTATTGGGGGCCCATAACTATTCCCAGACTACTGGTATAATTTGGCTTGGCTAAGGGAAGAAATTTGGTCACCATAACTACATTTCCTTTAACTTTTATTTTAATGATTAAAGAGTTTCTTTATTTTTTTTCTCTTATTTTCATCAGCTTATTCATTAGGTAGCAGATCATGGTCCAACTCTGAGACCCACACTTTTCCCATTGAGACTGATTTGTATAAATTTCCTACAGTTTATCAACGGATAGTTCCATAATGGTTCTTGTTTACTGCACTTGTAATCTTGACCTTTTCATTCTATCTAGTAAGATATTTAACCCAGTCACTCTGTCACAACAAAAATTTCCCTCACGAGGGATTATATTATTTCTTATTGTAGGTTATTACTATAAATATACCAAAATCATTAACACGGTTTCAACGTAGACTAGGTGTACATGAATTCCATCAATCCTCTTTCCAAAAGAAAATTTTAAAACAAAGTTTTCATTAAGATTTATTACATCATAATTATTTATAGAAACATCTTTGAGTTCTAGACAAAAAACCTAACATTGCATAATACTTATCTATTAGGTTAGGCTGGAAAGGAATTCATAGAGGAGAAAGACCACTCATCCCAACCAATGAGAATGGAAATTGTGTCCAATTATCCAGCTAAGCTAGTTTGTCACTCCTCGAACAGTTTCTTGGGAGAGGGGTGAAAAGGTTTGTTCAACGACATCAACAATGTACAAGTCCATCCAAAGAAATAACAGACTCACAAGCTTGTATTAGGGATTCCATTGGCTCCAACCAACTCAATAATACACTAATTGTCATAATACCTATTCCAATGGCTCTGTAATGCAGGAAATAGTCGAAAATGACTTTTGGTTCACCAAAAAAGGTTAACAATAGCTCAACCAAACTCAAAACCCAAAATGGCCCTAGTGGCTCAAAAAGCTTCTCTGAAGCTAAACATGCTGAAATGAGCTCCAATGGCTCTAAAACCTGTGCCATTAAGTCCAAAATGCTGAGAAAATATGAAATAAAAAAAAATTTCGTTCCAAAATGTTGAGTAATGAGAAAGTTATGACCACAACAACTTTGCCCCAATTTCCTCCACTAAATGTGGGGCAACTGCCAGTTAACTCCACTAAAAGTGGAAGTCCACCTAAATTTGGGAGTGCTTACAGAATATCCACCATATTAAACTCCACTAAACTGAAGCTTAATTAAATATTAAACTTGAGATTAGGATCCTTAAGCGCTCTTAATCATTAAGCTCCCACACTGGTCATATGATGAGGTTCCATGGGAGGAGGGTTGGCCCATCCATGCTCCGCTGGACCCACTCCACTAAAAGTGCAATAACTTCTTCATACGGTGTCCATTTTTCGAACCATTTACGGTGCTGGAATCAAGAATAAATAGAATGTGCCTATTAGTAAATTAGTAAATGCAATAGATTGTGGAAAACCATAATGTGAAAAAAATATTTGATTAATGTAAGGAGGTATTTCTTTAACTCAAACAGGAAGTGGCAATCATCATTAATCTATTAATTCATATATATATATGCACCAATTTCTTTCTATGGCCAATCTTACCTTATGCCAACTATGTAGTTCATTCCTATTTCAAATGCTCTACCAAATATTTCCTCTAGTATTTTACTTCCAAGTTCAAATTTGTTTATTTTCCTCATTATTGCAATATTCTATGTTCACCTACAAACGGGCTTGTTTTCCAGGTGCTCGTTTATTGTTAAACTTTCCAGTATTTCAATTCTGTGTTTCAAAGTTTCTTCAGCATTTCTGCAAAAAATAACTACTAAAGAAACATTTTTTTTTACTCTAATACCATCGAATGAAGAAGGCCACTTACAACATTTCCTAGTCAAGGTCACTCGACAATCATATTAATCATCAACATTCCAATTTTCTTCAATAAAATTTGAAAGGTACATGTTCTAGTACTTGCTGATAATTATTTGGTGAGTTTGGCTCTCTTGGTACTTCCTATGAGTTGGCACAATTATCAAGATTGTCAACGAAAGGGAAAATTTTCCGGATTGGGAACGACTATGGTCGGATCTAGTGTAGAAGGAGTTCAGGCGGAACACCAAGGATGGCTCTTCATCAAAACATGATGATGAAGAGGATTGTGCTTTGGCTGCCAAAGCAAGGAAAGGGAAGGGGAAGAAATTCCATTCAAAATTTGAGGCTAAAGGCAAGAAGCTGGATTTTTCCAAGGTGAAGTGTTTTCACTGTCATGAACATGCGCATCTCGCCACTAACTTCCCATAGAAAAAGAAGAACAAGAAGGATGCTGGAGTTGTAGCTGGTGAGGCCCTTGCCTCACAATTTGAACTTGATTTCTCTTTGATCACATGCTTGGTTTCAGGTGCAATGGGATCGGTGTGGTATCTTGATAATGGTGCTTCCTTCCACATGATGGGAGATAAGGAGCTTTTCAGTGAACTAGAGGAGAAAGATCTCCAAATGCATATAGAGATTGGCGGCGATAGACGATACAATGCGACCGGCATTGGTACCACTACCTTTGAGAGGGAGTCAGGTAAACAATTTCTGTTGAAATATGCTATGCATGTTCTAGGTCTAAAGAAGAACTTGGTCTCAGTCGCAATGTTGGAGGACAGAGGTTATGACGTTGTTTTCAGCGATGGAAAAAATTTCCTGCAACATAAAACATTGGGTCAAACAAGAGGATACAGATTCGAGTTAAGAATCTCTACAATCTGGAGGTAGATGGATGCGCTGCAATGGTTAGAAAAGAAGAAGAAGTGGTGAGCCAGGATGAGGGAGAACTATGGCACAGGTGATTGGACCATCTTCACCATGGCGCCCTGAAGTTTTTGCAGTAGATTTCTATTGGAATTCCTAAGGGTACACTTGCGTAGTTAGATCAGTGCAAGGGATGTACTATGGGTAAGTTTGTGAATACCACCTTTCATGAAAAGGAGAATTGTGCTTTGGTGATCCTGGAGAGAGTTCACACAGATGTGTGTGGACCATTCTCGGTTTATTAAACATCAAAACAAAGGTATTATGTTATTTTTGTTGATGACTATTCCCGTAGATGTTGGATATTCTTCATGCAGAAGAAGGATCAAACATTCTCAAAGTTCTCTGAGTTTAAAGCATTGGTGGAGAAAGAGTGGGGAGAACTGCATGATATCATTTACTTGAAATAAGTAAATGATATTGATACGAGGTGGAGAGCTGCATGTTTCTTGAATTTGTGGTCAAATATTCTGCTGAATTAATGCTCTTTGAACTTGATGGGTGTTCTGATGCAGAGGTTGACATGGATCAGTAGACAACGAATGTGTCTTCAGTGGAGAATAGCATATGAATGTGTCTTCAATGAATAATAATATATATGTTTTTTTTTTGTTTTTTTTTGTTTTCATTTGGTTCAAAGTGTATTAAAGTATTTATATGACCAATTAGAATCGATTTTATTTGGAAGCTTGTCTCTTTGATCTGGAAAAAAGAAAATAAGGTTTTCTATACTCTCTCTTTCTTTCTATATCAGCTGGGGAATTTTCAGATGTAGGAATGAGGGTATCATAAAAATCTTGATATATATAGGAATGATGGATGGTATCATAAAAAGCTTCATATATATAGTATTTTCATTAAAAATTGTGCATATTTTAATGAAATTGGTCTTGTGACAGTTCAAACTATTTTGGGATTGTTAAACTTTCCAGCAGTTCAATTATGTGTTTCAAAGTTTTTGTTGAATTTTGCAACAAGACACAATGAAAGTGGCATCCGGAAACATCATCCTTGATCCTAGTGAAAAATAATCACCTAAACTAGGTGGGGCCCACACAGGCTAATTTTAGGTGTATGTCTATTTTTAGAATGGTGAGCATATTCTAAAATTAGAAGGAGGTTGATTCTCTTGGAGCACTTTATCTTAGTGAATAGATGTGGCACATCAGTGGGCTGAAGGAATTATGCAATTCCTAGGGTGGTTGGTGACTCATGCATGGAGGACTTAGTTATAACTGATTGTGGCAAGTTGTAACAGAGTTGGAAGAGTAGTTATGGGAGTTGTTATTTAGTTTAACTCAGTTCAGTGAGTTAAACACAGTTGTGCTAGTTGTAACTGAACATACACTAGTAATAGATGAGTGAATTAATTATTTAATTAATTCACAAGTAGTGTATTATTTGTAACTGAAGAAATACAACAGTTAATTACTTGCATGTCAGATCCAGTGGAGACCCAGTGGGGAGATAGGTGAAAGGGTGAGATGGACTATCTGTTGTCACTATAATGGAGCATTCAATGCATCCACACACACATTGGAGGTGCCTATGAGTATTGCGCAGTCAAGACAAGGTAAGGTCGAATTCATTTAGGGACCTTCTTCAGAAAGGATTGTGCAGTGGAAGAAAGCTATCAGGAGGTAAGAAATTGGTGCATGGAGGTGCAAATTTTTGCAAGATAGTGTGAGACGATTGTATATTGTACTGAGAGCTCTATGAGTTGAGATTTGTATGATACATATGAGATTGTTTCATGATCCATTGATATACATAATATATGATAGTTGGGGTTTTTAGCTTTAAGCTTTCCCGATAAAACATCTTGTTATGTGTGATTGATGTTTCTTCATGTGTTTGCAATTGGCGATTTAATTTCCATAGAAAATTAAGTGGAAGGATTCTATATTTAACATAAGATTAATTTGTTAGATCAGGAGAATCCAGTACTATCAGTATTAATAGATTTCTACAGTTTCTTCAGCATTTCTGCAAAAAATACCTGATAAAGAAACATTTTTGTTGACTCTAATACCATCAAATGAAGAAGGTCACTTACAAATTTTCCTATTCAAGGTCACTGGACAATCATATTAGTCACCGAGATTCCAATTTACTTCAATAAAAATTGAAAGGTACATGTTCTTTTGTGTATTCATGTTTAGAAGTTATATTTATGAATTCTTTTCCATAACATTAAATAAACTTAGGCATGGCTCCCTCTTGTCTAAATACAACAAGAAATCAATTTCAAGGGTGCAGGAATGTGTCTTTGTGTATTATAAATATTAGGTAGTGTTTTTGTTATTTATGTATTATTATTTGGCGGGTCTACCTATGAAATTTTTTAGATAACATTAAATAAATTCAAGCATGCCCATCTCTAGTCTAAATACAACAATGAACCAATTTCAAGGGTGGAGGACTATGTGTTTGTTTATTATACATATTAGGTATTGCTCATGTCTACAACAAGCATGGATATTGGACACGAAAAAAATAAAGACTTGGTGATTGGGTCCAATGACAAGCTTGAACCAACCATCATGGATATATGTCACAATAGTTCAAATGATATTTAGAGCACCGTCTTGACGCTGCTATCAACATCCTCCAAAAAATTTCCTACACTTGAATTTTGGAGCCTACTGAGGCTATTAAAATTTGTCATTCAATAATTACTTCATGGTTGATTGATGTTTTGCGATATGTTTAAGTCTTCTTCTCAGGTTCTAGTTTTCAAAGTATATTACTCACACATGCACAATCCTCATGAATTCATAAGCACACTTCTTATATGCAAGCTTGAACAGGAACAACATCATCCATCAAGAAAGTGTCTAGGTAATGTTCAAATCATGTCAATACTTAGTGTGCACTTTTTTTTACAGTCTCCCTCATCTTGGTTGCATTTGTACTTCTATTTTGGTGAGTTTTCTCAATTTTCATCTTTTACACACTTCCGCTTCCCTAAATGTCACTTTCACATTCGCGGTTGTCATTTTGAATTACTTTCACTTTAATAAGTGTATTTTTCACGTTATCTTTGTTATGGCATGTGTCTCTTTCAAGGTCATTCACATTTTTCAATTTTCATCTTCATGTTTTCCTCCTGCTCAATGCAAGTTGTAAAGGAATTAGCCCTCTTACTAGGTGATGAGCGCAACTTATTCATGAGCCTCATTGATGCATATTTTTCTCCCATACTTGTGCACTAAGTATTTTTTAAGGTCTCCTCCCTCTCTCAGTGCATTAATACTTCCTAGGATAAGTTACCTAGCCTTTTGTTTCCTCCCTCAGTGAAAAGTGCATTCCAAATGAACAAGCAACAACTTTTGGATAGAAATGTGCCCTACTAAGATTAGGTGCACTCTTGGAACAATAAGGAACACATAGTAACAAAAAAGCGCACTTTAGAACAATAAGGACCATTTGAGCACACTTTGGAAGAACTAGGACCTTCTATCCCTTCAAAAGTGCACTTCAGAACAACGAAGCACACTTTAGAATAACGAAGCACACTTCTAAACAAAAAATTACACTTTTTATCTTTAAAATTTCATGGCGTAGTCATGAAGCATGAATCCTTTGTCCTTGCCTCTTCCCTTAGGGCGCATGGCACAGTCACGAAGCATGAAACCTTCATCCTTCCCTCTTCTCTTAAAAAGTGCATGGTGCAGTCATGAAGCCTAAAACCTTCATCCTTCCACCTTCCAATAAGGTGCATGGCACAATCACAAAGCACGAAGCCTTCATGTGAGCACACTCCTTAGACTTGAAGAATTGCACCCTCCTTGAGCTCATGGCACATTACGAGGAAACAACATGAAATATTTTTGCTTTGACTATGTGTCATCCACCCTCCTAATTCTTGTTAAGTGTACAAGTGCACTGGGAAGGCTTGAAGCCTGAACCCTTGTTCCTTAAATGTGTTCCCCTGCACCCTCGTTTGTCCCTTCAGTGCACAAGTGCACCCTGAACCGACTAATGACTCTCCTTCATGCTTCAGACATGCGCCATGCACCCTTGAGTTCTTGCTATCTCTTGCTTGAGTGCACAAACGCACCTTGAAGACCTATTGTGAGCCTTGACCTTTGACTTCCTTTAGCACAGTAAATATGAATAGTGGAGCCTTCTTAAGCCACTTATGATTTTGATTGTGCACTCCTAATCAAGCATCCTTCTTTTAACCCTCTCATAGGCCTATCATGATTTGATCATTCCATGATCTAGGTAGTTATAAAACAGATGTTCTTAATAATTATTTCACTTGGTTATGAATGATTTTCATTAGAAAGAGTACTTACCTAGAATGAAAAGGTAATTCTCAAAGCAGATAGCAAGGGGAGAGAATAAAGACACATCTGTGGAGAAAAAGAACAAAATAGATCTATCATAGATACATGAAGTAGATCATGGACGAGACAGAAAAAATACATTACATGATGACTCAGAGGATTCCAAACCTCATTCAAGACCTTTGGAGGGTGAATATAAGAAAAAAAGTGGATATTTCATGAAGATGAAGCATAGATTATATTTACCATTAAGAATGCAAGATGATGCAGCAAGGAAGACAACTTGGCATTGCCACCTCATCATGAAGTCCATGACATCATTATCAAGTTGTAACTTGTATAAGTGTCATCATAATGGTCAATGTGTGTCCATGTGTCATGCGACATCATGTGGAATGTAATGATGTAATTATTAAAGGGAAAATGAAAAAATGTAATGTGTGGAAGTCCAAGAGTCATATGTGGAATGTGAAAAGCAAAAGTTCAAAAGTTGTTTAGAATTATAAAGGACACATTATACATTGAAGATTCCGGCGAAGATGAAAGGTCATTCCTCTTGTTTAAAAACAACCTCATAACTTAAGAAAAGGGCTTTTAGAGGCTTAAGCTTTGGAGAGCTAGTCTTGGATTCTATTACTTGGCATAGGAGAGAATAAATATTCTTTGGAGAAGAAATAAGTCACTTAATATTCCACTACTAGAACTAGTGCCTCATTGGATCTTTCACCTAATTGAAATTTAATGAGGCAACACATTTTCATACATGTATCACAAATGTTTTAGGACTATTCTTGGGATGTTTACAATATATGTTTTGTTCATATGTACTGGAGAAATTGAACTATTTTGGGCTTTGGTACTCATCTTTTTGAATGTGTGTTGTATTATCTTTAATAATCATTATGTGAACTATTTTTCTAACGAATATTTTCATGCCCTTGTGTGTCTATCTTAGGTTAGTACTATTACTTCCTTTCTGATACTCACTCTCATTTCCCGCTCATGAAGTTGTACTTTTACACATTGCAAGCATTATTTCACAATTTCAACTTACTTTCTTGTTCAAGGTATATGTATATAATATATTATGTTACCCATTAAAACCAAGGTGAACCTTTGTGTTATGGTGGTCAGGCTAATACTCCAGATGAGGCTCCTACTCCAAATGGTGTGAGGTCTAATTGGGAGTTCACATCGAGGAGGACCCATATATGTTGGCAGTATACAACACCGTCAACATTTTGGCACTAGAAGGAGGGCCATATGACAAGTTGTGCCCATTGAGTCTGTTTTGAATCTCTTATCTTTAATGGCTCATCCTCAAATCATATTCTTGGGGTGTTTTTCCAATATATCCAATGGTCAAATTATAATCCTTGATGACCCTTTTAATGACTTGTCTCAATTGAAGGTTGATGGTGAGGATGGAACATCCATAGCCGAGCACATTTCTAATTGTCTTAAATTTTGTGAATATTACAAATTTTATGATGAAGATTTTTATTGTGTGCTTTTATTCATCACTCTTTAAGGTTGTGATAATCAATGGTGACATACCTTACCATGTGCCTCTATTCATTCTCTTGATCAATATATCAAGGATATTCAGTAAGCTTTTGATAGGTATGATTTTTTTTTCTAAGTTAGGCTAATTCTATTAGATCATATGAAACAAAAGGTTACAAGTCGCATCCTGAGCAATGAACAAGTTCAATCCAAAGGGAAGAATCTAGAGGATTATATCAATTACTAGAATACCCCTAATGGGGAATCCAGTCCTTAGAAGTCCAAAATATACTGCAGCCCATGACGAGAAACCAGCAGGAACAGTTTGCAAAATTATACACAATAACCAAAGATAAGCATTTTTAAACATATGCAAGCCACGAAGAGATGAAAATAAAGTCCTATGGATGACTTTCATGCTTGTCACTATAAGTTGGAAGCTCTTCGAGGATTTTGTACACGTAGCCATCATCCTTCATCCCCGAGCATAATGCGTGTGCATCTGGCAGTTGGCGTGGCGAACCCGAAAAGCATGAATTCACTGCGTTGTCAGTAGGCTGAGGGGCTTCCTGATGCTGAGAGAAGCCACCTGTATTCAGGTCCAAAATGTTGCCCACATATAGTTCTGGAAAGCCACCGTTGTTGCCTTCTAAACCACTAGAGTCGTTGTTGCCACTAGTAGCACTATGCACCGGAAGGGCTTTCAGTTTGTGAGGGGTGAAAGCAAGTTCAGGGGAGATGGTGGACTTACAAGCACATTTTTTTCTACGAGGGGTGGAGAATAGCGGAGCCAAAGATGGGCGATGTTGCATTGAGTGAGGATAGGGGTGTTGAAGAAAAAGATTTGTGACTTGGAAATGTTGACAGAGGGGCCATCAGCCAAGGAGAAGCAATCCAAGATTGACTTGAAAGCAGAGGCCTCCTGCACTGAGGGATGGCCAAAGAGCATATTGTCGTCAACAAATTGTTGATGAGTGATGGTCTTTGATCAGTTTTCTTAGGCCTTCCGCCATTAGAACAAAAAGAAAGGGAGAAATAGGGTCTCCTTGATAGATACCTCTGGAGGGAGAGAAGGGGATAGATGGGGAGCCATTGAGCAAAATGGAGTATATCGGGGAGGATATGAGACTCATAATCCATTGAATCAAATTTTGACTGAAACCATAAGTAGCCAAAATTTTCTGGATGTATTCCCAACTTAACTTATCAAAGGATTTAGAGAGGTCGATGTTGAGAAGCATACTTGGGATTTTGTAGGTCTTCAAAGTGTTTAAAACTTCATGGGTAAGAATAATACTGTCAAGGATGTGGCGGCCTTCAATGTAGCCAGTTTTCTCCTGAGAAATGAGGAGGGGTAGCAGAGGCTTCAGCCGGTTGGAAATCACCTTGGAGACCAATTTATAGAGCACATTGCAGAGGGAAATGGGTCTATATTTGTCGGGACTTGTCACCTACTCTTATTTGGGGATGAGGGTGATGAAGGTGGAATTGAGAGCGGGGAGCATCTAGTGCATGGATTTGGATTCTTCAACTAGTGCCCAAATATCATTCTTGATATCTTCCCAAAAGAAGTGGAAGAAATTAGTGGTGAAGACATCCGGGCCGGGTGCTTTTCAAGATTTGAGATGAGCCATGGCCTGATCTGTTGGGTATGGAGTCTAATTATCTTGTTTATTTTGTATCACAGCATTGGACCCATGTACCTTAATGGGGCGGCAATGTCGCCTATAATTTTTATGCTGCCTGGGGGGTCTAGGGGGGGTGACTGTACTTTTCGGAGGCCCCCCCCCCCTGGCAGGGGGTTTCGAGGGGCAATGCCCCCGAAGCTAAAAATAGATGTAAATTTGCCTTGTAAAAGTATAGTAATTTCTAGTCAATCTGGGCCATTCATTAGGCGGATGATCTGAAGGTAGAAGTTACGTTTAGTTTAATGTTTTTTTCCCTAGAAGGAAACCCCTCGTATGTATGAGGGTATTATATTGCGGCTGTGTATTGGATGTGTATTCTTAGAGCGAGAAATAGATAGGGAGACTGTGAGAGAGAACATAGGATATTACAGTGGATCTGTTGTAGGTTGTGTCTCTTCATTTTTGTTGGATAATAGAAAGGAAGGACTGGCTGTTCAGGGTGGACGTAGCCCAAACTGGGTGAACCACGTATATCTATGTCTCTCTGGTTTTATGTGTTTTGTGTGCTTGTGTTTTCCGCATATTTTATGTGTTGCATTTATCTGTAATATTTAATTTACTAACATGATCTACTTCCTGTAATTGTATCGGCTTGAGAAAAATTTGATTATGGTCCTCAGTAATCATTGCAGGAATGTGTTGGATGATGTTATGAATGGTTCCATTAGAATTTCCTTGAAATTGTTGAGAAGTTCCTTTTCAATCTCCTCATGCGATTCCAGACTGATGCCTTGCTCATTTTTTATGAGGGAGATTCGATTGACCATTCTTCTTTGAATGGTGGATCGGTGGAAGAATTTCATGTTTTTTCCCCTTATTTTAGCCAGCGTAGTCTATATTTTTTGTTTCCGGAAATTCTCTTCTTGCAATGCACGTTCCTCCAGTTGATTTTTGAGCTGCTGCTCCTGCTTGCTGAGTTCCTCTGTGTGATCGGAAGTTATGAGCTTCTGTTGAATGTTGGCCATTCTTGTCTCTAGCTCTTGTTGACTCCTAAAAATTTCTCCAAAGGTATGTTGGTTCGAGTGTTTGAGTCTGGCCTTGATTATCTTGAGCTTCTATTGAACTTGAAACATGATGGAGAATTCCCTGGGTTTTATGCTGTGCCACCAAGCGACTACCATTTCTCTGAATTTAGGGTGAGGGAGCCAAAATTGCTCAAAGCGAAATAGTTTATAGAGGCCACGACCTAGCCTGACCCATTGGAGTTGGATGGGCCAATGATCAGATCTGGCAGTGGGGAGAATAGTAGAGAAAATATCTCCTCTAGCCTAGATGACCACGTCCAATATCAGAAATCGATCCAATCGTGAGGTGATGTGGTGGATCCCATTTCTACGATTTCTCCAAGTGTGGATCCCATTGGTAGTAGGGATGTCAATCAAGTGATTCTGGAGAATTAATTGCTTGAACCTGATACAGTCATCTTCCAGCAGAGAATGACCTCCCCTCTTTTCTCTAAGGCTGGTTATCATGTTGAAATCTCCCCCTAGAATCTAGTAGGGATAGGGGTTCAGGGAAGAGAGGGAGGCTAAGTCATCTAGAATGTGAATTTTGTGAGTGGAGATCCGGGGGAAGTAGACATTGGTGAGGAGGCCCTTCAGTTGAGAACCAATAAGGTGAAAAGTGGCCTAGAGGAAATGATGGGAAGCGTGAAAATTGGAGAGGGCGAAAATGGAGGGATCCCAGATGATGGCAAGACCCCCAGAGGAACCAATCGCATCCACAACCATGGTATTACATCCAGGCTAGAGCCTGGATAGAGTAGAGTGAAAGGTGGAACTGGTACATTTGGTTTCCTGCATAAAGAAGATGGCAGGTTTGTTGCGTCTTACACAATTTTTTATCATGCGGAACTTTGAGGAGTTGTTTATCCCTTGAATATTCCATGATGTGAGATTTATCATGTAGAATATGGATTTAGAGCCTTGAAAAACTTTTTCATCTTGGGGTATCTACTTGATTCCACCATTCTATCCCCTAGCATTATCAATCTTTGAAGGTCCGTCAGTCTTCCTCTCTTTCTTGATTCCCTGAACATGTTGACTATTTCCCTTGGAATGAGTTCCCCCTGAATCCTGAATTGAGCGCTCCCTTTGATCAGCTAAGCTTTGAGAAGGGCTTCCTCCAGACTGCCAATCTGTCTTGGGGGTATAGTGTGATACTCCCTAGAATTGCAGGCTTTCTCCAATCCTGTAAGATCCATATCCCCGAAGTCGATGGATTCCGACTCCTCAACCATGTAGGAGATAGATGTCAGTGATGTGCCTTCTGAGTCTGGATTTTGGATGAGGATGGTCTGAGGGTAAATATCCATAACAAATCCAGTAATAATCACACTCGAATGAGGTTGAGAGGTGGTCGCATCATATCTTTCCACCTATTTTTCCTTAGGATTAACATCTTGCGGTTTGAGCTGCGCTATTATCTTAGGCAATGAAATGTTGAGAGGAGGAATGAATCCGAAAGCAGGGGGGAGATCAGAGTCCACAGCCGATGAAATTGAGGGCTAGATCTTGTCTGAATCAAGGTTAGCAAGGATTTGGAAACTATTACTGGTAGCCAGCTTGGGGTTAGAGCTGGTGGAGGGCTAGGAGGGGCCAAGGTTATTGGGGGTTTTCTTGGAATGTCTCTTACGAGAGGATACTTTGGTAAATCCATTAGGATCCGAGGAGTTGGGGTTATCAGGATGGGTGGGTTGGGGATTCTCAGGGCAGTCCTTGAATAGATGACCATGCATGTGACATTTACGACAGCAGAAAGGAACATGTTCATAATCAATAGATTGGATCCATTCAAAGTCCTCATGCCATAGACTTACCGAGTCAGGGAGAGATTTTGTGAGATGCATGTACACATAGATGCAAGCATAGGCAGTTTATCTATTGTGCTTTGTTTCCTCTACGATTTTGATGAAGGTGCCCAGGCTGTTGCCTATTTCCTTGAGGGTGATTTCTTCCCAGTATTCCTGCGGCAGAGAGTAGAGGCAGATGTAGACTGGTGCCCAGTTAAAATCTTCTTTTTCGGGGTTGAATCGTTCTACCCAGTCACAGAGGTAGAGTCTCGTAGCATTGAAGAGGTATGGGCCTCCATCCATGACGTGGTTTTTGTCTTCTAGGCAGGTGAAGATGATGTTGAAGAAGCCCTTTGGGCCTAGCTGTAGAGTGACTTGGTCTATGGGTTTCCATTTGGCATGGATACATCCATATAAAGCTTTTTCAGTGGGCTAGAACCTAATGAATTTGCCTATTAGGGCATTATCATGCATGTACTAGATTCGACTGTTGATTCGTTCTGCAAGGAAATGGATCTTAGGTCTTTTTGTCTCGATGGGGATACATGTAGAGGACTTCACTGTTTGTGCCTCCATTTCCCTGTCCCTAGCTTGGGCCTAATCAATGACGTTAGGGCCAGTATTGGCAGCCTCGAAATTCTTCTCCTGGGTGGTTGCAGAGATGTCAGGTTTGTCTGTTGTGGTAGAGACTTTGGGGGTTCCATAAATGGGAGAGGTTACAGAGCCTCCTCCTCTAGCTTTGTCATTTTGTAAGAGAGCAACGAAATGCTAGGATGTAGTCGGTAGGGAAGGATCAGGAGCGCTGACGGTGCCCACTGTAGGGGCGCATAGGAAACCCTAGGGTTTCAGGTCATGGCTTGACTTAATCGGTGATCACTCCTCTGTCGATTGGTCTGACTCTCATGTGAAGTTGTTATTTTCCCAAGTTCATGCCTATGAAAATTATTTCGAAAACATCATTATTTTGATAGGTATGATTACTGAAATGTTTATAAGAGAATTAATCAACTTAGAATGGAGTCTGATGAATAAATTGAGGTTTTTTCAAATCAATTCCTTCATTTATATTATGATTTTCCTAGAGAAGATACAGATTGGGATTTCCTTAAAAGGGAGTCTGAAATTTTGGTTCAAATATCTTTATAGGGTGAATCTAAACCCATAGATAATAGTGAGACACCTCAATCTTAGAGGAACCTGTTATTCCTTTTGTTCCTTGTCCTAATCATTTTCCGATATAAATTTGGGTGCCTCCTTATGATAATGTTCAAGTTGGTAAATTTGCAAATCAAATTCCTAATCCATCTCCTCAGCCTTCATCCACTTTTCAGGATTCAAAACCTATGGAGGAAACCGTTTAATGGTTCATGAAGCCAATGGTGAAGACTAATCCTTCCATTCATCGAGATGATGTTTACACTCATAACACCAATCTAGAATCTCATTTGAACTCCTCTCCTCCTCTAACATATTTTTCTCATGATCCCTTGCCCCTAGATTTGCTTGATCAATCTCTTCCAAATCCAAACAGTGATCAGCTACAAGGTAGTCACTTTTCACAATTTGAGGAACAAGAGGAAGGTGAATATTGTTTCAATCTTTCTTATCTTTTTAAAATTCCTTCATGCCAAGAGAATGTTGCTTCATCCTTGTTTGATTTTGAATCTATCAATCTCGATGATGAATCAAATGAATTTTATTTGCCTAATCAATCTAAAGTCTTTGATAACCTTCATTTTTTAAATTATGAATCCATTATTGTATGTAATGATGGTTTCCCAAGTGAGCCTTTGGATCTTTCGGACTCTCAAGATTATTTTTTTCGAAATATTTCTTGATCTTGAATCTAATTTGGTTAAAGATGATGTGCTTATTGGGGCTTCACCTCACTATCCCTTGTGTAATGTAGATACTCCATGCTCTCTAGGTTCATCATATAATGAGTTGGATTTTGAGTTGACACAGGTAAGTGAGATCATTCATGATCAAGAAGAAGGTAATGAAATCATCGAGTATCCATTCCATCCCTTATGATTTCCAATTTTTCATGAAGAAAATTCTTCTATCTAGGTTACTCATTAGATTTATCTAATCTATCCACCCTTAGATTTTCAATTAGAATAACCTTATAACTTGGGTAATATGTTTGGTGAAAATGTAACTTTTGATCAAATGAGTGATGTACATGGATTCCATTTGGATAGTAATGATTTAGTTGAAATTATTTATGGTAGTTGTCCACGCACCATGCATGATTTGATTCAATCTTCAAAATGAAATTCTACAATTCTTGAAAGTTTCGAGACTCATCATGGAGTTGAGGCACTTCAACTTCTGTTGATAGTCATATTATCGCTACTTTGGTAAGGTCCTTGAACTAAGTCAAATATATATTTTATCACAAAATTATTTCTTTTCCTTGGTTTCATTGGATGTAAATTCCTTCTTGAAAGTTGAGTGGCATTTCAGATATAGCTTTTCTAACTTTCAAGATTTGGTTCTCTATCAAATTTAAAGTCCCTTTTTAGTTGATTCATATTCATGTAAATATCATGTATAAAATTCACGTTTGTAATGTATATCTTTCATGGATGCATGAAGTTGTCAAGTTGATCATTCCAAAGATTATAATTCGTCGAATGATTCATGCCTATCAAATACTTTTGAAAGTAATCAACTCCTAATATTTCTTGTGAATATTATAATGCTAATAATTTCTATTTTGGCACCAAATATCTTCTTGAGTGTTAATGAATGCTTGTGTTATTTTTTGAATCAAGTTACTCTTTTTCATCCACTATATCTTGAGTGGTTTCATGTGATTTCCATATCAACATTCCTTTTAATGATGATGTCAATCCAATTTTTATCCATTCACAAGTAGATATTTTGTCACATTCAACATATGAGGAAGATGATTCTTTCTTTCAAATAATTTGTAAAGTTGTTCAAATTTATCTATCTTTGTTTTCTCCTAACTGAGAATCTTATGCCTTAATCATCCCATCCGATCATGGTCCTTGTTCTAAAAATTTTCATTCAATTTATTATTTTCCCATCCATATACTTGATGGTGGTTGTTTCACACCAATTGATATTTATGGTATATCTTCTCAATTTTCAGATACTGGTCAAGCTGTTGAGGCACTTCAGCCTCCAAGGATGGTTATGTCAGGTCCTCGCCATCTTGAAAAGCCTCTTGAACATTTTCACATTCAATTTCCCTTACAATATTCTCATCCTCATCCCATGGTATTAATTGAGAAATTATATTTTCAAGGATTTCAAGTTTTTCAAGAGGATGTTTTTGAATTTCATGATCCAATATATAATCAATTAGAAACATCTTACTTAGCAAGGCCATTTTCTAAAAGAAATTTTTGATCTCTCTTGATGTTTGTTAAGGGATACAATATAAGTGTAGGTACATTCACAAGGAGCCATCAAGTTTTATTTTATTATGGTTTTCAACGAGAAGGAAAGGTGGCAGGTTTGTTAAATTCAGGTGATATGACACATATTTCTTATTTTAAGAAAGATATTAAATGTTTTGTGAAATATTTTTAAGCTTACATATTTTCTGTCGCACATTATTATATATCGGTTATAATTTCTCGTATCTTTGTGATTGCAGGTCAAGACTTATTATGGTAGCTTCATTGGAACTATCATTACACTTAGCTTGGAACTTATAGTTGGTTAGGTTAGGAGTAGGCTTACTTGCATTTAGTTTCCCTTGCATTTCATCCACCCTCTATCCTGCTCTCCGTTGAATCTCTGCATTTTTTTTTCTTATTGTATATTTTGTGCGTCGTTTTTATGTCCCACCTACAATTTCTTTATGCTTTTGGTTTTGTGTCATTGTTTTGTCATGTATTTTATTTTGTCGTTTTGTTCAATAATACTTTGCATTAAATATGCCCTTCTTTCCCTCAAAATACAATGTGGAAAACATAAAGAGGGAAATTGTGATGATGAAAAATGCTTGGATAATCTGTTACCTCTTATATATCTAGGTTTACACATATTTAAAGTCAATGATGTCTGAATGGAAAATATGATCCACTCGAATGGGAAGCCTTTGGTAAAACTATAAAGCCTTTATCTATTCCAGGATCCTCATTCCTCAACTCGACATTATAAGTAAATAGTGTTTTATCTTGTTGATCCAATCAGTAGAGAAAGGTAAGGGGAGAATCAATTAACAAGCAAACCAATATCAAATGTTTATATTACCTTATCTAAAGGAACAACCTCTCATTGTCTCAATACGTCGTGATCCCTCTTCCACCCATGAAATAAATAAGTTCCTAAGCACAATTTTATAAATAAAATAAATAAAGTGTGAAAGAAGAGAAAGGTTTCTTGCACAGAGAGGTGAAACAAGTAACTCTGTTAGGCTATTTTTCAGTATCGCTAGCAGCAAATCTATTTTTATGTTCCTGAAGTGACTCCATTGGGGTATTGTCTAGGACTGTTGGTAGTGGAGTGAAAACATAGATGAAAACTCATACTCTGACTATATTAAACTCGTATTTATATATTACCCTTTCCTAGATCGAAACAATTGTGATTTGGCAAGCCTTGATGTGTGTTTAACTGAGTAACGAAATGGAGGGGACTATATCTCTAACCAAGTTAAGTAGGGAAGCCAAGGTAATTTTTAAGATGAATAAATACTTCCGGAAAGGCTAAGACCTTGCACTTATATAATTAAACCTAAATAGAGAAGTTGGAGTTCTATTAGCATGTCTCCAAGGATTGACGTTGTGATCAACACCCTCTAAATTTTTGCCTACACTTGAATTTTGGAGCCTAATGAGGATCTTACAATATGTCCTTCTTTAATTACTTCATGTTTTATTGATGTTTTGTGATAATTTTAAGTCTTCTTCTCAAGTTCTACGTGTCAAAGTCACTTGCTCACACATGCACAATCCTGATGAATTCATAACCACACTTTTTGTACGCAAGCTTGAATAGGCATAACATTGTCCATAAAGACATTGTCTGGGTGATTTTAAACTCATTCTGATAATTAGTGTGCACTTTTGTTGATAGTCTCCCTCACCTTGGTTGCATTTTTACTTTTATTTTGGTGAGCTTTCTCAACTTTCATCTTTTACACACTTTTTCTTCCACAAGTGTTTCTTTCACATTCATGATTGTCGTTTTGACTTGTTTTCATTTTAATAAGTGTCATTTTCATGTTATCTTCGCTTTGGCATGCGTCACTTTCAAGGTCGTTCAAATTTTGCAAGTTTTTTATTCATTTTTTCCTCTTGATTAGTGCAAGTTGTAATGGCATTAATCCTCTTACTATTTTATGAGTGAAGCTTATTCATGAGCCTAATTGACATATATTTTCCTCCCATGCTTGTGCAATAAGTATCTTCTAAGGTCTCCTCCCTATCTCAATGCATTGGTACTTCCTAGGATAAGTGACCTAGCATTTTGTTTCCTCCCTCAGTGAAACTATTATTTGGAGAAGCAAGAAGTGAATTAATGTTCCACTACTAGAGCTAATGCTTCATCATTATAACTATGTACTTGGATCTTTCACCTAATCGAAATTCAATGAGCCAACACATTTTCATGCATGTATCACAAATGTTTTAGGACTATTCTTGGGATTTTTATGGTGTTATTGCCTAAATCCACCTTAGGCTAAAGGAAGGCAGAGTTCAGGGTAACATCATACCACGCTCAGTCTGGTAGCTAGCCCTACCAGAACAGGAGAGGGCTCTCTCTGGGTCAATCTCAGGAAAAATGTATCAATAGGGCTTGAGATAACTTAAATGAGTGCTAATTTTAGGCTATGTATATTAATCAAGGAGTTTGGAATGATTTTTTAAAGGGTTTTTGTTGAAAAAGGGAAAGGCAGTTTTGGGCTTGGGGATGAGGCCAAATTCTTGCAGAGTTCAAGTTGGGTTAGGGAAGGAAATGGCTTTGATATCTTAGATTCAATGAATGGATGGAAAATACTGTTGAGGAGCTGAAGAGGGAAAGAGGGTGCAAGGATCCTCTTCAAAATGACAAAAAAATATAAAACTAAACATAATTTTAAGGCAGAGCACCAGCAAACTAATGAATTCTACCTTAGTTACTCATTTGTTTAATTCAGAAGAAAAGAGAAGGGAAATGGAATAAATAAAAATCAATGAAAATTACAGATACATGAAGAAAAAAATCATCAAAACTCAGAGCCACAAGGATCCCAACAAGTGCTGCAAAACCCTGGTCTTTCCTTTGCCAAAAATGCAGAAGTGTATGTACAATGAAGTGTCAAACTATTCCCAAGTATCCAACCCTGAAAATGTCTCAAAAAATACATGATATAGACCATCCTAACCCCTTCCCATGCCTCTAGGGGTCGAGCTCATCCTTCTAGGAGCTGTTTCAACCGATTCTAAACTAGGAACTGAAATCTAGGCAATCAAATAACTTGCCTCTATATGAAAGGAAATTGTTCCATTCATTTAATTTTCACTTTTTAGTGAATGAATCCTCTAGAAAAAGTAAATATGAGCCAAAATTACATCATATTCATCAATTTATATCAATATATATCAATAATTACATCAAAAAGTGAAACTAGTCAAACTGGGCGAATTTCTGAACTGAAGAGTCAAAATGAGGCCAGATTTCTCTATGCGCCGTGCCCAAAAACTAAATGTGTCGCGCCAATTTGAGCCTATTTTTGAGGAACTTACCAAAGTCCAAATTGAGCCCATGATAGCTATTTGGAAAGCCCTGGATGTCTACTATCCAACCCAAGTGGAATTGTTCAATTTTGAGTTCATTTGACTTGTCAAAAATCAAATCTCCCAAGACTGGTTCCTGCTGGTGCAAAAAGTGGCAGAAAGGCCATTTTCAAGGTGTTTTTGGCCTTTTAGGCAACCCAGAACTTGATGAAATATTTCATCCATTCCTGAGCATGCATAAATTTTCATAAAAAATCCAAAAATGCAATTTTTTCCTCCAGAAGATCTCTCAAACGTAAGCGCGCGTCAAGTGGTGTGACGCGTCGGGCAGAAAAACCTGTTTTGTGACCAAAATTTCAAAAATGAAAAAATTTTCTCTAAATTTGCTAAAATTTGGAGTGAAGGTCCCCCATCAAGTGCCATGCTCAGCCAAATAAGCTTCGGCCAAGATTCAGAGTCTATCCTCCCTTTTCCGACGTTTAGTGTCCTCCTAGTGCATGCAGTTTCAGTTGTAAAGTCATTGTCTTGTTCAGATGATGTGTCGGTGTCTGTCTCCATGGTGTTGCAAGGTGTATGTCAAGTGTATGTTTGGTTTTTTGACAAATTAGTGCCTTTTTTCAATTTCCAAAATATGCCCAAAGGGAAGGGACTGTGGGAGAAATATGGACAGTGGGAACAAGGGAGTCTTGTCAAGTGGTAGTTTGCCCTTTGAGAATTTGACAAACTTTGGGAGAGGGGAGAGCTGTTGAATGTTTGGGAAACTGAGGTTTTGGGAATTTTTACACATGAAATGGGAAAAGGAGAATGAGAGGAAATGAAATGACTTGGGAGAGGGGAAAAATGATAGGGAATGGTAGGTTTTAGGATGGGGAAAATATGATTTAGGCACAATTGATATGAGCGATAAATGGAATTATGAGGGAATAGGGGAGGGGTTATAATGATTGTATATTAGTGATGGGAAATAAATGAACAATGTGGGGAAGATGGAATATGTGGCACAAAACCTATTTTAAAACACCATTTCAAACCTTAAGGATCAGATTTTGGTATGAATCTAGGGTTTATATTTTGACATTCAAACTTTCATATTTTTCCCTCCCAATCAACACCAAATGCTTCTCAATGGCGATTACAAGACAACTAGAACCTACTTGGAGAAGAGAAGATCGTTTCGTTTGATTCTTGAGTGAGATAGCAAAAGATTTAGTGTTCTGGCTCTGTGCGCCGTGCACAAGCCCAGTGCACCGCGCAGGCTGTATACGCCGCGCCAGAGAAAATTTGCACTGTGGAATGCGGCTCTATGCGTTGCGTGGTCTATGTGATCCGCGCCTTCTCCCAATGCGCCGCGCAGTGGATTTCACCCACAGTTTCGGCTTCAACAAATGATTTCGCCTCTCCACAATTGTGCTCGGCTTTGTTGATGTCCTCAGCATAAAAATGGATTGTTTAAACCATGAAAATACCTCATACAGTGAAGAACTTGATTTCTGCTTCTTACAAACCCATTTTGTAATGTTTTGGCTTTGGCACTTTGACATTTTAATACAAACTCTGATTTTCAAGTTTCCTCTGATTTTTGACTGAATTGATGAAATTTTTTGTTGATTTCTTGCAGGGATGATTGGCATTTTTTTTTTGCAAAGGCAACCAGGGCTGCGCCTTGAAGAATCTGAAAACTAAAAAAACTTTAAGAATATACATGGCATTCATTACAAAATATGAAATGATGATTTTTCTTCAAAACAAAGTTTTGAAGAAAATTCATGATCAAGCATATCGACGATAAAAATTTGCAAATGAAAACTGATTTTACCTCCCTCTGGTCTGCTGGGATTATTGGACACTTTGAAGACTGAATTTACGAACCCTAGACCTAAAAAGACCTAAGAACCCTAAAATGACTCTTTGCTGACCAAGAGACGAAACAGGACTATGAATGACTATAAAATTGATTTTAATGAACTTCGATAAACAGACCAAGCTAGCAGGATAAGGCATGAGGGGGAATGAGTGACAAAGCCCTTCCGTCAGATGATGGCATGCCCCTAACGGAATGTAGATGAATGGACTGAATGAGACACCTAAAAATGAAATGCAACAAAGAGCTTTGATCTCTGATGGAGGGATGTCAAGACCGACTCTAACATTGGCTCCAATGGGGATGGTAGCTCCTTGGAGGTGCCAAGAACTACAGATCTTTGGGCGAGCAGACAGTGCCTTCGTCCATTGGGCAATGGAGTAAAAAACTCAAGCTGAAATGCATGACTGAAAATTGATGACTTGATGACACAAATTGACTCTTACTTAACTAAAAACTGACTCAATACTTAAACACAACTGACAAACTATAAAATATGCTCAATATGAAGCTTATTCAATACAACCTACACTAATTGTTCCATTCATCACCTGATCAAGTGAAATGAAACAACCAATGCAACCAAGTACGTATTGCAGCTGCTGTTTGGATTCTCCACAAGTGCTCGTTTATGAACAACAAGAGAGAACTACTGAAAGGCAACTCCCATGAAAACTTGTGAACAGATCCGTTGAATACTATGGATTCTCTATCCGCCTCCAAAAACACTGCATAAGGATCTTGAAATTCATGCACACTGAGACTTAGCTCATCCAATGGATTACTTTTCTTCTCCTCATACCATGAATGCAAACTTTGATCTGAGCTTTGTGATGAGCTTTGTGACGAGACTCCTGCTGAAAATGACAAAGAGACCGGCTGCCAGATCAAGTTTGTATCAGTACACGTTTCAAGCTTACATATAGTCAATGGAGAAAAAATTTGACTGCAGAAATCACCCAACACATCAGCTATTGGATCGTGAAAAACATGAACAGACTGCTGCAACTCATTTTCTATTGGTTCCGATGAGATTACATGATTTTCAACCAGCTTCTCATTTGAAGATTTACTATGCAATTTACCCTTCAAAAACTGAAATGATTCAAAACAAAATGGTAAGGAATCATCTTGTATCATTTGATCATATGTGTCAGCTTCCAAGTCTTCATCTGCAACTTGACAATCAATGGCATTTGGGGGCTGCAAATCTGAATATGAGAAATCTTGAACAAGGTTTTCATTGCGCTCAAGATGGTCCAGATCAAGGCTTGTTGGCAGTTGATTTCTGATTGCATGGAAATTGTCTCTGATGAACTGAAACGAATCAAAACAAAAAGGCAAAGATCCTTCACTTACTTCAAAATTTGCTGCAATTTCCTCATCATTGTCATAGCTGATATGCATCGGTTGATCACTGTACTCGAGCTGCTGAAAGTGAACTTCCTCCTTCCACAAACTAGTTGTTGATTTGTCTGCAAGATTAGCTTCTGTTTGGAGAACATAATCATCATCATACTGATCAAACTGAGGCAAATAATTAGTATACAACACATCATCAAGCATACATGTCAAATCAACAGATCGCTCTTCTCCACAATGATCTATAAAAAAATCACTATGACAACTGGAATAAGAAACAAAATGTTTTTGATCAGCAACTTGTTCTTCTTCAATCAGTGAGCCATGGGCTTGAAAATTATACTCATTCCTTGTGGTGTTCTTTTGCATCATCTCTTCTACTGCACTTACCAACATGTCAAGCTTTACCTCTAGAGATGTCGATTTCTCTAGATCTATGTTTTTCATCTCTTCTTCCTTCAACCTTGCCCTTCGGATCAGCAAATGAGCCTCTACATTTACTGCACTGTTCTGCATCTCGTGAAGTGTTGCAAGATTCCTTTCTCTCAACTGAAACTCCATTTCCGGATCAAAGGCACCCGAGTAGTGCAAGAGAGCAGATCTAGGAGAAGGTCTTATATGAGCTGGCATTGAAAAATATACTTGGTTAAATCTAGCAAAAAACTATTGTATTGTCTCCCCTGGCAGTCTTTTCAGCTGGTTATACTCTTCTATAATAAGGAAAGGATTCTGTCCGATCACCCACCTGTCAAGGAAGACTTTGACAAAATGCTGTAAATCTAAGATGCTCGCATCAGGCAGGGCTTTGAACCAACTCTTGACTTTGCCTTGCAAAGAAAGAGCAAAAATCCTAATACTAACATCTTCTTCATCAAATTCAAAAAGTTCTAGGAAAGTCTCAGCATTCTGCACATGTTGCTCAGCGTTGACATTGTTACATTCACCATCAAATCTCGGAAAATATAGGTAATAATTTGCAGGGAAAGTATGGAGAACAGAAGGTAAAACAAGAGGTTTATACCTATCGGGGACTATACAAGGTGTAGGAGTATATACAAGAGCTACGGGATGAGTTTTGTTTTCTTTAGGCTCATCACTCTGAAGAGAGTCAACATAAGATGTGGGAAAAGTAAGGAGGCCAGGATCAAAGGGAAACTCAGTATTTACACTTTTTGAATAGGTCGAGTGAAGATTTTGATCACCTTTATCATACGACAAATTCTGAAAAAATTTTAGGATAGCTTCAAGAACAGCAAAGAAATAGTTTACAAGAAAACAAACTAGATCCTGAATACCATTCCATTTTGGATACCTGAACTTTGTGTAAGATCCTTCCATTTTCGCAGAGAAAGAGTTAGTCCTCCAGTGGAGTCTCTACATTTGAGTTGGAGTCACCATGTGAATGATTTCAGCCTTCTTATGTCTGATCGTTGTCCACCATCAACCATCAGATCTGAACTTGATACATGTACTGGGGCAAGACAATCCACAATTCAAGTGTCACGTTCACAAGCTAGACCGGAGATTGACTGAAGCAGCGTTTATCTACTTCCGCTAATGCAAAGCAAAAGCATTTCGAAGGGTATCTAGCATAAATTCAGGCTTTGTCTGTAGCTAATAAAACAAATAACACTAACAAGCAAACCATTTTCGTCCCCAGTATGGTCGCCACTATGTTATTTCCTAAATCCACCTTAGGATGAAGGAAGGCAGATTTCAGGGTAACATCATACCATGCTCAGTCTGGTAGCTAGCCCTACCAGAACAGGAGAGGGCTCTCTCCAGGTCAATCTCAGGAAAAATGTATCGATAGGGCTTGAGATGAATGAAATGAGTGCTAATTTTAGGCTAGGTATATTAATCAAGGAGTTTGGAATGATTTTTTTAAGGGTTTTTGTTGAAAAAGGGAAAGGCAGTTTTGGGCTTGGGGATGATGCCAAATTCTTGCATAGTTCAAGTTGGGGCAGGGAAGGAAATGTCTTTGATGTCTTAGATTCAATGAATGGATGGAAAAGACTGCTGAGGAGCTAAAGAGGGCAAGAGGGTGCAAGGATCCTCTTCAAACTGACGAAAACATATAAAACTAAACAAGATTTTAAGGTAGAGCACCAACAAACTAATGAATTCTACCTTAGTTACTCATTTGTTTAATTCAGAAGCAAAGAGAAGGGAAATTGAATACATAAACATCAATGAAACTTACAGATACATGAAGAAAAACATCATCAAAACTCAGAGCCAAAAGGATCCCAACAAGTGCTGCAAAACCCTAGTCTTCCCTTTGCCAAAAATGCAGAAGTGTATGTACAATGAAGTGTCAAACTATTCCCAAGTATCCAACCCTGAAAATGTCTCATAAAATACATGATATAGACCATCCTAACCCCTTCCCATGCCTCTAGGGGTCGAGCTCATCCTTCTAGGAGTTGTTTCAACCAATTCTAAACTAGGAACTGAAATCTAGACAATCAAACAACTTGCCTCTATATGAAAGGAAACTGTTCCTTTCATTTAATTTTCACTTTTTAGTGAATGAATCCTCTAGAACAAGTAAATATGAGCCAAACTTACATCATAGTCATCAAGTTAGATCAAGATAGATCAATAATTACATCAAAAAGTGAAACTAGTCAAACTAGGCGAATTTCTGAACTGAAGAGTCAAATTGAGGCCAAATTTCTCTATGCGCCGCGCCCAAAAACTCAATGCGTCGCGCCATGTTGAGCTTGTTTTTTAGGCACTTCCCGAAGTCAAAATTGAGCTCATGATAGCTTGTTGGAAATCCTTGGATGTCTACTATCCAACCCAAGTGGAATGTTTTAATTTGGAGTTCATTTTCCTTGTGAAAAATCAAATCTCCCACGACTGGTTCCTGCTGGTGCAAAAAGTGGCAGAAAGACCATTTTCAAGGTGTTTTTGGCCTTTTAGGAAACCCAAAACTTGATGAAATATTTCGGCCATTCCTGAGCATGCATAAATTTTCATAAAAAATCAAAAAATGTAAATTTTTCCTCCAGAAGATCTCTCAAACGTAAGCACGCGTCAAGTGGCGCAACGCGTCGGGCAGAAAAACCTGTTTTGTGACCAAAATTTCAAAAATGACAAAATTTTCTCCAAATTTGCTGAAATTTGGAGTGAAGGTCCCCCATCAAGTGCCATGCTCATCCAAAGAAGCTTCGGCCATGATTCAGATTCTATCCTCCCTTTTCCGACGTTCAATGTCCTCCTCGTGCATGCAGTTTCAGTGGTAAAGTCACTGTCTTGTTCAGATGATGTGTCGGTGTCTGTCTCCATGGTGTTGCAAAGTGTATGTCAAGTGTATGTTTGGTTTATTGACAAATTGGTGCCTTGTTTCAATTGCCAAAATATGCCCAAAGGGAAGGGACTGTGGGAGAAATATGGAAAGTGGGAACAAGGGAGTCTTGTCAAGTGGTAGTTTTCCCTTTGAGAATTTGACAAACTTTGGGAGAGGGGAGAGCTGCTGAATGTTTGGGAAACTGAGGTTTTGGGAATTTTTACTCATGAAATGGGAAAAGGAGAATGAGAGGAAATGAAATGACTTGGGAGAGGGGAAAAATGATAGGGAATGGTAGGTTTTAGGATGGGGAAAATATGATTTAGGCACAATTGATATGAGCGATAAATGGAATTATGAGGGAATAGGGGAGGGATTATAATGATTGTATATCAGTGATGGGAAATAAATGAACAATGTGGGGAAGATGTAATATGTGGCACAAAACCTATTTTAAAACACCATTTCAAACCTTAAGGATCAGATTTTGGTATGAATCTAGGGTTTATATTTTGACATTCAAACTTTCATATTTTTCCCTCCCAATCATTTTAAATCTTTTTCAGTAAGCCGATTACAAGACAACTAGAACCTACTTGGAGAAAGAGAGAAAGATGGACTTCGTTTGATTCTTGAGTGAGATAGCTAGCAAAATATTTAGTGTTCTAGCTCTTTACGCCGACGCACGAGCCCGATTAGCCATCTGCATTTCTGTATCTTGCTGGCAGGAAGAAAATTGCATGGAATGCGGCTCCTATGCGCCTTGATCCCTGTGCTGCCTTCTCCCAATGCGCATGTGATGAATTTCCTACAGGACTGACTTCAACAAATGATTTCGCCTCTCCACAATTGTGCTCGGCTTTGTTGATATCCTCAACATAAAAATGGATTGTTTAAACCATGAAAATACCTCTTACATTGAAGAACTTGATTTCTGCTTCTTACAAACCCATTTTGTAATGTTTTGGCTTTGGCACTTTGACATTTTAATACAAACTCTTATTTTCAAGTTTCCTCTGATTTTTGACTGAATTGATGAAAAATTTTGTTGATTTCTTGCAGGGATGATTGGCATGTTTTTTTTACAAAGGCGACCAGGGCTGCGCCTTGAAGAATCTGACAACTGAAAAACTTTAAGAATATACATGGCATTCATTAAAAAAGATGAAATGATGATTTTTCTTCAAAACAAAGTTTTTAAGAAAAGTCATGATCAAGCATATCGACAATAAAAATTTGCAAATGAAAACTGATTTTACCTCCCTCTGGCCTGCTGGGATTATTGGACACTTTGAAGACTGAATTTACGAAACCCTAGACCTAAAAAGACCTAAGAACCCTAAAATGACTCTTTGCTAACCAAGAGACGAAACAAGACTATGAATGACTATAAAATTGATTTTAATGAACTTCGATAAACATACCTAAGCCAGTAGGATAAGGCATGAGGGGGAATGAGTGACAAATCCCTTCCGTCAAATGATGGCATGCCCCTAACGGAATGCAGATGAATGGACTGAATGAGACACCTAAAAATGAAATGCAACAAAGAGCTTTGATCTCTGACGGAGGGATGTCAAGACCGACTCTAACATATGGTATATTTTTTGTTCATATATACTAGGGAAACTGAAATATTTAGGTGGCTTTGGTACTCATCTTGTTGAATGTGTGTAATATTCGCTTTAATAATCATTATGCGAACTATTTTTGTTACACCATTTTTTGGTCATCTAACCTAGTGTTATTAGATGAACGCAAGTACAACATGTAAGACCAATTTTATCCTAAGTAAAATTGCATTCAGTATGAAAAATAACTTAGTAAACCATCTTTATTAAGTTGTTTATGGCCTAAACAGGAAACCCCATGAGGAAATATTAAATAAATCTATATTTGTTTGATTTTCCTCAAGGAATAATTAGTTAAACAATAGTTTAATTAATATTCTTGGTTATATTTAACCCAAAACAGGGAAGTTAATTAGATAAATCATTATGTATCTTATTAGTTCCTAAGAATATTTATTTAAACCTTATTTAAATAATATTCTTTGTTGAATATGACTAAATCACCCATAAATAATTAAATAAATCATTATTTATTTGATTATTACTCAACCACATCCTTAAAATGATAAATAAATCATTTATATATTTATTATTTACAAGTAAAGGGATTTGACCCAAGTCAAATTCCTTTTCCCTTCAACAAATATAATAAAATATTCCATAAAAGTTGGTCTTGATTTGGTTAATAATATTTTAATTATGCACCAGTATCTAGACTAACTCAATATTTTGTTATAAATATAAGGGTTTTTCCATTCATTCACTACCTTTTGTTGCCTAAATATCACTCTAGATCTATACTTTTGGTCTGACTTTGATCCACCATCGTAGTCATATTTTGCTACCATTTTTGTATGGGTTTTCAACACCATCAAGAGAGAGGGATTTTAGATTTGAAGTGTTGAGGACTTACAGGAACCCATCCCATTGAGGAGAAATGGAAACATCCTTCTATGTTTTCCTCCCAGGTGCCCTTAATACAAAATTCATTCAACATATTCTTGTCTTGTGTATTGGATGCATGGAGTAAATCTTGTTTTTATTACTGCTTAATGTCTTTTTGATGCATAGATCTAGATTTTTGCAAAATTTATCTTGATCACCTAACTGAAAATCTGAGGATATTGGCAGCCATGTTTGTTGTTAGGGTTGTTTTTTATTCATAGCTAAAGTGGTCTTTTTTGGTGCACTTGGAATTAAGATTCATACTAACAAATGGCGACTCCACACGGGTTTACGATTACGATCGTTGTCATTTGTCAGATCGTTGCATACCCAGCTACTTCAAACCCTAGGATTTCTCTTCAACCTCTTGTTTTTTCTTTTATTGATGTTTTTTTTAACCTATAAAACCCTAAAACATTAAAAATTCTAACTTTCATGTGTTTTCGGACGTATTGCGCAGGTGACAGACATCAACCGCAGTTGAGATGTCACATTTTACTAAAATCTTCCGCTGAGAGTGCCGGAAGTGAAGGTCACACTTTTTGGCCCTAAACCTACGACCTGGACCTTCAGGATGCACCTTTCAACCCAAAAACTATGACCTCTATAGAAAACAGGTTAGAAACTGCGACCCAGACTTTTTGCGGGAATTTTTCTGAAAGTTTTCTAGGTTTGTCTGAGCCTCTGTTCAAGGTTGTCTGACCTCCATCTCTACCCATTTTTGACCTGTACTTGTTTTGTTTTGCTGAACTAAGTGGGAACCTAGCCCCCTAGGGCTTCAGTACCCTCCACTATTTGTGGAAGATTTTTTTCTATTGCAGGTTGTCTGAAATTTCAGAGTCTTCGGCCATTTTTTAGATCTGATACCTCACCTTCAGATTGGCTATTTATCCATCCACAACACCTCATTTAGTTTTGTTTGGGTTTTCCTCTAGGTTCCCCTCCGCTTCCCTCCAGGATATAACTTTTCGCCACCTCATTTAAAACAATCTTTCCTATGATTTGTTGTTGTTTTCTACACCACTTTCCAGCAAATCTCACCTTTAGATCTCTGTCTCTCCCGACCTTAGATCTATTGGCTATTTCAGTGTGTTTTGATTAGTTTTTCACCCACCTGTAGACTAGTTGTTGATAATCCTACCTCATTGGGTTTACATTATTGCATAATTAGTTGTTTATTATGTTATTTCAGTTTCATATACTGTTATCTGCAGGTTTATTTATAGCTCTACAGCACACTTTTTCTTTTTTTCTCTACAAACGTCTGGGTTTAAAAATTAAAAATTACACACTTTACACACACACCCTAAGCGAAAAAGGGCTTGGTTAACACTGCCAAGAAAAGACTCTAAAACATTGAAATCAACTGATCCTACACCTCTCTGCCCTTGTTTTGACATTGTAATAAGTTGATCCTACACCTCCCTACCCTTGTTGGTCTCTTTTTCCTTTTTGTC
Organism: Pinus albicaulis; assembly: GCA_034641835.2. Classification (NCBI taxonomy): domain Eukaryota; kingdom Viridiplantae; phylum Streptophyta; class Pinopsida; order Pinales; family Pinaceae; genus Pinus; species Pinus albicaulis. Next base: position 1,673,255,420 of record CM076578.1, read on the forward strand.
GTGTTTGTGTCGTCATCATTGCGCCACCAAGTCATTTATCCCGGAGACTTCTTGGCCTTCATCCTTAGTTTCCGGTTGGAATATTTACTCCTCCACGTACGATTCGAGTTAGCCCTCCACCGAGTTCGCACTCCGACTCTTATTCGGGTTTATTGGGTTCTCCTTCTCATTCTGCCCTCGGTTCTCCTCCTGTCACCTTCACCATGTCTGGTTCAGGACCTAATGTTGGTGGTAACCCTAGACCTAATGCTGGGAATACTACTAGTGGGACTGCAATGGACACTACCCCAGCTGCTCCCTTGCTCCCCTATATGGCAGGCCTCAGTCTTCCTGATTTTGACTAGTTGATAAATGACCATATACATCATGATGTTGGTTGGCCTCCAATGCCAACCAAACTCCCTTCCGACATCCCCAAGTTCAAAGGTCTAGCTGGTGAGGATCCTACAAATCATGTTCGATCTTTCCACATGTTTTGTTCATCTAACTTTATTACCGATGACTCTGTCCATCTTAATTTGTTCCAATGTACACTTACTGGTGAAGCTTCTAAGTGGTATGTTGATCAGGCCCCTTCCTCTCATACCACCTTTGTGACTCTTACCCGAGCTTTTCTGTCTTACTTCCAGCTTCCCCTTCGTTACGACACTGGTACCGAAATTTTGACTTCTTTCCATCAATCGTCTGCGACCTGCCTATCTAATCATGTCTAGGAATGGCAGAGAAGAAATAGCCTATGTCGAGCCCCTACCTTCAAAGACCGTGTCTACATGGATTGGTTCCTTAGATCTCTCTTGCCTCCTATCGGGAAATATGTCGCATCGCATTTTCCTCAAACTGAAGAAGCTGCTCTCCAAATTGCGTTAAAATATGACCTGGTCTACGCTCATTTGGATTATGTTTATACTGTTCTACCTGATCTTCCCAGAATCGGGGGTGCTAATGCACTGGGGACATCTCATGCCGCCGACGGTATCTTTGGAGCTCTCTCTAATCCATACACTCAGCCTCCCATGGGCTATGGTTTTTCTCGGGGGTGGGGGGGGGGGCAGCACCTCCTGCACTTTTCCCCCTCCAGGTAGCATGTATCTAGGATACGGCATGCCTCATATTTTTTCCCATCCTCCTATTTACCACACTGTTACCCAACCTCCTTATTATCCGTATCCACAGTCTGGTGCTCCAGCTCCTCCAGCATTAGCACCTTCACCTCCCTTGCCTTCTCCACCCCCACAACAGCAACCACCCCCCCCTTAGGGGTAGGTGTATGCACAATAGGGCATGACTAATCCTCCTCCTTCCAAAAAGAAGAGGAAATGCACTCAAATTCAATCTGCCTCCAGTAATTCTGGACCTAATCCGCAAACTAATGCCCCTAACACTACTAACCAGCAACAAGGCACTTATCCCAAGCAGGACAGGCATGTTCATATGAATAAGCCTTATTCTTGTTGTGGTGTTTATGGTCATTACATGCATGATTGTACTCTCTTGCCATAGATGAATCAGATTTGGGAGTCTCAAGCAACATTGCGAGGACAGTAAGCCTCCCCTTCCGTCCCTCCCAGTGCTGCACCTAGTCAGCTGGTTGTGCTTACTAATCCTTTCCCTCAACAAGGATTTGTGGCTACCCAACCACCTAAAGGTCAGGCGACCACTCAACCTCTTCCATCTGGTACCCCCGATTACCAAATCCTCATGATGAACTCTGACCAACCTGTTATTGTTGACCTCAACCTTCAGACTCGTTCCCATCATTACACCAAGCCTCCCGCTATGTCTGTCCCCAAGCCACCTTCTTCAGGTCCTACAGAGCCTCTTTCGACACCTAATGGTCCCTTGTATATCCCTCAGCCTAAGGCAGAGGTTCATACCAATATCCCTAAGGGATCACTATGCCAAAATGTTTCTTTTAGAAAATCTGCCCATTCGTATAGTATAGTAGATGATTTGGCGCACTCTCCTGCCGCCATCTCAATGCTGGAACTCCTCCAGTCGTGCCCTTCACAACGAAAATCTCTATTATCTACCATGGGTGAGGTAGATCCTACCGATGATTGCTTGATTGTTTTTGATGTTGACTGATCAGAACATCGTCCTCTTCCTGCTTCCGTCACCTTCCAAATCCTAGTCAAAATCCGGAATGCCAACGTTTCCCGGTCTATCATTGATGAGGGGGCATTCACCTGTGTGATGTCCACTTCGATTTGGAAGCAAATCAGATCACCTGAGTTGGCTCATTCCATGATCACTCTCCGAGCGTGGGATGGCGATGCCTCCCAGCCCATTAGCTCATTCTTTAATTGTCCTATTTGATCCAGGTGGATATCGGTGGCCACCCACCTATTCCATTTGGACCAGCACCATCAATTCTTGCAGCTTTTCACATTCAGCACAATTTACTATTTTTAGCAGTTTTTCGGGTCCTCCACTCTCGGAGCCGTTTTGGGGGCTTAATGATCCAGGTGGATATTGGTGGCCACCCACCTATTTCATTTGAACCCCCATCTTCAGTTCTTTCATTCTTTCCAATTTTCAGGTTACCATCAAAACTTACTATTTTTAGCGAGTTTTCGGGTCCTAAACTTAGGGAAGTTTTGAGACCTAAACGATGATTTTTGGGAAAACGGAGAGCAACATGCATCCATGGACCGATGTTGCTCATTCAAAAGTTTTACTCCTCAGATATATCTTTCTAACGAGCTATTGAGCGCGTCAAACGGAGATCGGGTGCCAAAGTTATGCCCCCGGGAAGTTGAACCACCAATTTACCCAAACGGGCGCCCACGGTTTTGGCGCCTCATCTCCTACGGTTAGGTTTTTGGACGTTTCAGATTCTACATTGTTTCTCAACAATAAATAGGCCCTCGAGCCTCATTGTAACACAGTTCAGAGGTCGGTAGCCACCACATCTCTTCTCAGAGATTCGCTACCAGCACCCTAGCTATTGTATTTCCATTATGTCTGTAAGCATATTTCTGTTATTTGATACTAATGAAATGACGCATTATTTCCGCTGCATATCTATGTTTATGGTTATTTCTGTATTCTGTTGCATTCCTGCATAAATCCGGATCAGTGGTATCAGAGGGGGTCTGCTCTTTCTTTGTTTTTCTTTGCATGTCCCCAACGCGGTCAGGGTATAAGGAGTTAGGGCTCGATGTGGTTGAACCCTTGCAAGATCAGCCTCGCAAACCCCGACGACCTCCCATGGCGGAAGAAAAGAAAGACGAGGGAGCAGGAGATCCTATCAAAATACTGCTCGAGGAGGCTCTCGAGAAACAAAGGAACGTGATGATGGATAACTTTGCTCAAATCCTTCAGCGACTGCCCACATATGGCGCATCTGCATCCAACAGCCACTCTGGAGGCGCCACTCCCTTCAAGGTACAGGTAAACTTTGACATTCCTATATTTGAAGGAAAAATAGATGTAGACGCTGTAGACAGATGGTTAAATTTGTTGGAAGGGTATTTCTCGGTCCATGACTTCTCTGACCGAGAAAAGATTATTTTTGCACTCCTCAAAGCCGCCCCCCATGTCAAAGACTGGTGGGAAACCTATCGTGAGCAAGAGGGCGAAGGGGAACCCTCTCTGTTCTCGGCCACACCCACTTGGAATTCGTTCCGAGATGGAATCAAGGAACAATATTACCCCATGGGGAGCTATGAGGACAAATACATCCAATGGACCACGCTGCGGCAACAAAAGGATCAAGATGTGCACGAACTAACGAATCTGTTCCATACCCTGCGCACAAAGTTGGGTATTAAAGATTCGGAGAGACATTTGGTGCTCAAGTACCGCGGCTGTCTGCACAAACACATTCAGGAGGAAATGGAGTTCCTCGACATTACATCGCTTGGCACGGCATATCGCTATGCCGCCAAGATCGAGCAGAAATTTAAGCAGAAAAAGCGAGACTTTGGATCTGCGAATCCGAAAGGTGCCCTTGAACCGAAGAACAAGGGGCAAGGCCAAAGCAATGCGACTCAGAACAACACCACAAATCCAAAGAAGGACACAGGGAAGTGGTGTGAATTTCATAATAGCCCCACTCACAGCACAAACGAGTGTCGGGCCAAACAGTCTTTGGTGGCTGAACTAAAGGCACCCGAATCAGATGCATTTTCTGATCCTGAGTTAGAACCAGACAAAGGAAATGACAAAGGGAAGCATATCATTGATGCGGATCCTAGTGCCATTGTTTCCACCACCAAGATCCAGAAGGAGGGTCCAGAGGATCCAGAGGAGGGGGAGCGCCTCTTCCAATCACAAATGTGGGTGAAGGGTTCTCCGCTGCAGTTTCTCGTCGATAACGGAAGCCAAAAGAACCTCATTTCAGCAGACGTCGTGAAGCGGCTCGGCCTACCAACCATAGCACACCCGCAGCCGTATACCATCGGGTGGCTCCACCCAGGGAGAGATCTCCGCATCCGCCAGCAGTGCCGACTTCCATACAGTATCAAGCCATTCACGAATGAGGTATTGTGTGATGTTGCTCCTCTTGATGTAGCTGATGTATTATTGGGCCAACCATACTTATGGAGACGAAATGCTGTGTATGAGTCTAGGCCTCGTGCTGTTATTATTACTTTGGGAAATAACTTGTACAGGATACCGGAGGTAGTACCGCCTCCTGCCATCTCTTTGACTACTGCAAAACAACGCAGTAAGATTGTTTCCCAGACTAGGAAATTCATTTTCCTTACGACTCATTCACAGGGAAAGAAGAATATTATGGCCACAACCTCGAAACAGGGCTCCCTTTCACGGCTGCAGCAGATGGACAAAGTCATGGAGGAATACGATGACAATTTCTCCTCACTCATAGAGGTTCCTCTACACTGTCAGGATAAGCACTCCATTGATCTGACTCCCAATGCACCACCACTTGATGTTGCCATACATCCTGCAACTACACATACAAAATCCAAACATGTACTGTATGAGGCTGGTAAAGAAACCAAATTTACTAAACGCATCCAGCATGTCCACCCGCAGGTCCATGACATCTTCAACACATCTAATACTCAGTTCAACAGAATTTGCCTCATCTCATTGAGGATCTCAACGCAATGGGGACCATTGCTTCCTAAGGAGGGAGGAATGATCCAGGTGGATATCGGTGGCCACCCACCTATTCTATTTGGACCAGCACCATCAATTTGCAACTCTTTTCACATTCAAAGATAACTTACTATTTTTAGCGCTTTTCTGGCAGCATTTGGGAGCCGTTTGGGGGCTTAATGATCCAGTGGATATTGGTGGCCACCCACCTATTCCATTTGAACCCCCATCTTCGCTCTTCAATTTTCAAGTTGCAACAAAACTACTATTTTATGTTTTTCGGTCCTTTGTCTGAGCTGCTTTGAGACCCAAACCACATTTTTTGAAAAAAGAGAGCAACAGGTCCATGGACCTGATGGCTGCTGTCAAAATTGAAGTCCTCTCTGATATTTTCAACGAGCGCATGCCAGAACGGAGAGACTCCAGCCAAAAGTTATGCCCCCGAAAAGTTGAACCACCAATTTACCCAAACGGGCGCCCACAGTTTTGGCGCCTCATCTCCTACGGTTAGGTTTTTGGACGTTTCAGATTCTACATTGTTTCTCAACAATAAATAGGCCCTCAAGCCTCATTGTAACACAGTTCAGAGGTCTGTAGCCACCACATCTCTTCTCAGAGATTCGCTACCAGCACCCTAGCTATTGTATTTCCATTATGTCTGTAAGCATATTTCTGTTATTTGATATTAATGAAATGACGCATTATTTCCACTGCATATCTATGTTTATGGTTATTTCTGTATTCTGTTGCGTTCCTGCATAAATCCGGATCACTATTACTCTTGCGGGCAAGACTGTTTTCATTGACATAGAAGTCATTGATGCCCCCTTAGATTACAAAATTCTATTGGGTCATAGCTACACCTATGTGATGTCTGTTGTCCCATTTTCGGTTCACCACAAGATTTCCTTCCCTCATAATGGAAACATTGTCACCATTGACCAGTTGACATATTACGAACTGAAGTCTCAGACCTCCCCTGAGCCCATCATCTCTTCAGTGGCCAATAAGCAAACCGTCAATCCTTTGAACAGTGTCTCACCCGAAGTCTACAAAGACTCCTCTTTTCTTGGTAGATTCCCTGGTCTCCCTCCTCCTTTCTATGATCCCAACTCATCTAATTTTTGCATGATGTAATCGTCTCGGGATGCCCTCAAGTGTCCCTCTTCGACTAGTCAGCAGCCTTCTCGCCCTCCGCAGCCTACTCCTAGCCCTTCGATTCAGGGTTCTGGACCTCCTTCTCCTGGCCCTTCACCTTCAGCTGGTATTCATGAGCCTCTTTATCCTCCTAGAATGTTTCCTGCAAGCCTTAACCGTCTTGGATCCATCTCGCCTGGCCATTACCCCTCTGGTTAGATACCATTCCTAGCTCCTCCTCCTGGAGTCTACATGACACCTGTTATGGCTACCCTCTCTCTTCATAACCTGACCCTGGGGATTCCTGTTTGGTACCTTGATCCCCCAGCCACTACACCGCTTGGTCCACCCAAACCTTATCTTGATTTGACCCCGGTTCAACTGGTCCCTATGACTTCTCCTGCTATTACAGTGCCTCAGCCACCTCAACAAGAACCACGTCCTGTTGCGACTGCTTCGGGTAAGAAGGGAAAAGCTCGCAAGAGGGCCTCAAAGGACAAGGCTGCCTCGACTAACCCTGCACCTCCTCTGCCCCCAAAGCCCTGTGATTTGTGTGATGTCGTTGGTCATGCCACCCATACCTGTCCTGAGTTGCCCTGTATCAAGCACATGGTTAAATTTGTGTTCCCTAAGTCTACAGTCCCTGAAGCCTCTGTCTCTTCCTCGACTGTAGCCAAGAACACCAAGACTATTCACACCAACCATCCATGTGCTTTGTGTGATCTCCATGGCCATTACTCTCACTAGTGTCCCCGCCTTACACATTACCGTGCCTCTTTAGAGGTAGTTCGGGAGTACGAGGTTGAACAGAACCAATCCACCTCTCCCGTACTTACGAGGTATGCTGCGGGAGAACCTGAGGATCTACCCGCTCCCATTGACATTCCCCCTCCCAATGTCGAGATGACAGAGCCTGCGGTCACCATCCTCTACCTGTCATCATCCATGAGACACTCGGTGGAAGCTCCCTCTGCATCTTCCCCTGTTGTTTCGCTTGACCTCCCTTCAGCGATCACCCTAGGCTAAACATCAATAGATCCCTTATCTGATTTCTCTTCCTTCATCCCCTATGACGATGCACATGCGAACCTCTCTTCTCATGATGATGAGTCATGTAGCTTCGCCATGTCATGTGGTCTCCTTTCCTCCCGTCACTCCATCTTCTATTGTGATGATGACATCATGGAAGCCTTGTCAACCCTTGACTTCATCTTTCCCGCCCATAAGCAGGATGGCACCATCCATGTATATGGTGAATTTTGCGGCCTAAGCACAAGCTACACCTCCGGTAGCTCCCACACACCACCTACCCATCAACATGTGAGTAGTAGACATCTTACCCAGACCACTCCCTTTTGCAGTGTTTGTTTGATCTCTACTATGCGCTCAAGTTGCCAACATTGTTCATCATCCTCCCATTTGTTGTCTTGTGGCACTTTTCAGATGGACCTCCCGTCCACACCTTATATTGGTTATGCCGATGGTGCAAGTCACTACTCCCAGAATCTAGCCTCGGTAGGTTGGGGCATCTTTACCCCCTCGCATTCACTTGTTATCTCGAATGGTGTATGCACTGCTACTGCTACCAATAATCAGGCCGAATATGATGTAATGAGAGGTTTATTAGTCGATTCCCTTTCCCATCGCATCCTCCACCTTCATGTTCGTTTAGATTCCCTGCTTCTTGTCATGCCATTGAATGGTGTCTATCGTGTGCATAATCCTATCATTTTTAGAAGATATTTATGAGTGAAACTTTTGATGCATGAATTTGAAATCATTTCATTTAGTCATGTACCTAGAGCACAAAATCACAATTTAGATAGCATTGCAAACAATATTCTAGATTGGAATTTAGCACACACACTTAAAACAAGACAATAATATAACATAAAACCATCAAAACGAAGCATATCCATAATATGTGTTGTATAACATGTTTTAGAGTCCATCAAATCTGATACATATGACATGACCATAGCATGTTTCAAAACCTCAAAACTGGGGGCACCACCTGTCCCTACACCTAATCACTATCTGGAGGATCCCGAGCCAATGGCTCTTTCCCCATAGCTCGTAGATCGCACATCCCCTGTCCAGCCATCGCCATGTGCCGCATGACCCCTCGCCACTCTGAGGGTAGACCAATACATGGCTCTATGTACTGGTCATCAAATTATTTCCATCCGCGCTCTGAAACACCGATCAAGAGCCTCTCACATCTACAACAGATGTCCTCCAGGAGGGCCGCCGCATCCTCATTTTGTGGTGCTCTTGATCCACTAGGTCCTGCAGCTCCTGATACTGCAGGCCTTCCCATATAACCGACCAGTTTTACCGGTGCTCTATCTACATACCAAAAGTGAAAGAATAAGTACCATATACAATATTCTGAAACTTTACATGCACACAAAATATTATCATTTGTCACTTACCATCGGGCCCCCATACTTGACTAGGTGGTAGTGGCAGATCTGGGTCCCCACGGTAACTCATCCCACTATAGGGATATTCGTCTATGTACAGTGGCATCTAATCCCAATGAGCAAAGAACTCAAGTTGGAACACCCGTCCGACCACCCCACCTCATCCTCTGCACAGTAGTCACCCTCACCAGGGCATATTGGGCTCTCTCAGGCCCCCATCTTGGAGTTGTATGTGAGGTCGAAGTGTCGAGATCTTCTCGAAGAAGAGAAAGAAAAAAACTTTCCCATATGCACAACCATGGTTCACATGCCGCTTGCATAGCGACAACTGTCGTTTTAATGACGATAGCATCATCTGGGCCCACCCATCGTAGGTCCCACTCAACACACTCTCCACAAGCATCATCTACCCTCTAGTGATGTGGTGGATTTCCTGGTTTCCTAGGATCTTCAGCACCACTACGGCCACATCACGGGTCTATAACCTCTCTAGATCCCCGATGGGTATCTGATTCCCCTTGACTTGGAGACCTGGTTGACAATGGCGCTCTACAAAATCCATGATGTTCCTCCCTCACGGTAACACTGGCTGAGTATTCCCTACCATCCCAAGTGGTGGGAGACCAGTCATAAAATATATATCCTAGACCGTCAACTCGATTTGGTGCCCCTGCACTATAAATACCTCATGGTCCGGATCCCGATAGCTGACAATTCGGGCCAATAAGGGCTCTCTATCTCTCATCAGAGGGTTCTCCACAAACTTCAAAACCCCAAACCTGGCCAATGCACTATAGACACCCAAATCCTCCTGGATCTTCGACCATAATGTGCCCAGGTATCTCTCTCTCAAATTGATCCATAATTATGCCATATGTACACAAAACCATCATATTTTTTAGTGTACATAAAGGAAAGACTGTGTCTCAACATAAAAACCTAATTCTCAACGAAAAAATAGCACAGGAAAAACCCTTTCTGTCAGGTCACACTTTTCAGGCCCAATCCTAGGACATGTCATAGTTTTTTTCCCAAGACCTGCTACCTAGGTCACAGTTGTTTCCCCAAAAAGTGTGACCCAATCGTGAAGAATAGTAGGGGTCTGTTACTAAGCTCTGGGGACCTAACCTGAACTTTCAATCTACTGAAATGAAAGATTATGGTTAGGCCTCTTACCTGCAACTGATGAATCTTGATTCCAATGGTCGGTTTGTCCAATACGATCATCGCAAGATTTAGGGCCTTCTCTCCTCTCTACATTCACCATAGCTCCACATGCAAATGAGTGAATTTGGAGGGAAAATGCCTTATTAAAAGAGAAACCCCTAATTTTTCTTTCGCCTACTGCAGCCAAACTGTAGATCAGTTTGACGAACCATATGTACCATTGGAAAGCTCTCACCGAGCCCTCAAATGGGTATCTCTTATTTTTTAGTGATTTGATACTTCACCAAGACACATTTTATCTAGGAAGCGTCACTTCACCCCTCCTCAAAATTGAATTTCTTCACTTACAACACTCGTACTGGGGGAACCACTCTGCCTCCATACTTGTCCACGCTCGTGTCGATTTTTGTCGTGAGTTACCATCCTGTACTCATGTTTTTATGGTCCCCCATTGGACCTTTACTATGTGGCAGCACCATCGAGTCGCCCTTGTTTAGATCATACGAGTTGAGTAATCATCGCATTCATGGAGTCTATCGCGAGTCCATTTATATCCCGCTATAGTCCTCCATCCTTCATTGCTTGGTCCCTCTCTCGCGTCGCACATTATGGCCTCTAGTCCCACTTTCCCCTATCCCTCATGATATTGTGTCAGTCACTATCAGGTCATCCATGCCCTTTATGCTCTAACAAGGGAAGTTGTCCGTCCGCTACTCAGTACCCCCCATTTCATCATCACCCTTGGTGTCCGTCTGTCATTCGCTCTACTATTTTCTCTCATGCCTTAGTTGAGGACCCCTTATTGCCTCACCTATGGCAGACCTCCTTCTGTTGACATCATATCATTCATTCCATAAGACAGGTCTAGACGGCAGTGTACCTTGGTTTCATCTTCCACTCTTTCTTGACGCGTCGGATTAGGCAAAGAGACTCCTCATAGCCCTTTGAATTGATTGTTTCTTAGCTCTAGCTCCTTTCAGCATGATCGAGATCCATATACTCGATGGTTTAGTGATGTAGCAGATTGGACCGATGATTCCTGGGTGTGTGTGAAATGTCTCAGCCCTCATGAGGGGGTGGCCCAACAGGTAGCCCCCCACATGCTCGGATGACCTCTTCATTTCAGCCTTCGATGCAGCTCCATAGATTTGATGATGTCAGAATCAACCGCTTGCAGCGCCTTTTTTACTACATGTATCAGTTAGATTTTCAGAGCCCTTTCCTGTTTATAGGGGCATCTGAGTTGTATTTGTATCTCATGTACTCAGATATTATTTTACAAGTAGTATTTATGTGGGATTCATTATCATGTTTTTTATCTGGCTCATGTTTATGCCAACATGTACTATATTGGTCAGTCCCTTGTTTACTAGACGCATTATTCTTTGTATTTTGTCTCGGCGGGAATAGGTATGCCTCCCCTATTTCCTATAGCACAGGTACTCACTCATAAAAGAGACTTGTCGCACCTATAAGTCTCGCCTCCTCAAGGTCTAGTCCTCTCAGTGGTTTGTTCTACCTTATATTTCTATCTCTCTGACTTCCCCTTCGGTGTCTAGTGATTGAGTTCTTACAACGTACTTCAGTCATACAATTAGCTCCTAACGCTCGCATGCTGGGGGGAAATCTGTTACACCATTTTTTGGTCATCTAACCTACTGTTATTAGATGAACCCAGGTAAACCATGTAAGACCAATTTTACCCTAAGTAAAATTGCATTAACTATGAAAAATAACTTAGTAAACCATCTTTATTAAGTTTTTTATGGCCTAAACAGGAAACCCCATGAGGAAATATTAAATAAATCTACATTTGTTTTATTTCCCTCAAGGAATAACTAGTTAAACAACAGTTCAATTAATATTCCTGGTTATATTTAACCCAAAGTAGGAAAATTAATTAGATAAATCATTATTTATCTTATTATTTCCTAAGAATAATTATTTAAACCTTATTTAAATAATATTCTTTGTTGAATATGACTAAATCACCCATAAATAATTAAATAAATCATTATTTATTTGATAATTACTCAACCACATCCTTAAAATGATAAATAAATCATTTATTTATTTATTATTTACAAATAAAGGGATTTGACCCAAGTCAAATTCCTTTTCCCTCCAACAAATATAATAAAATATTCTATAAAAGTTGGATCTTGATTTGGTTAATAATATTTTAATTATGCACCAATATCTAGACTAACTCAATATTTTGTTATAAATATAAGGGTTTTTCCATTCATTCACTACCTTTTGTTGCCTAAAGATCACTTTGGATCTATACTTTTGGTCTAACTTTGATCCACCATCATAGTCATATTTTGCTACCATTTTTGTCTGGGTTTTCTACAACATGAAGAGAGAGGGATTTTAGATTTGAAGTGATGAGGACTTACAAGAACCCATCTCATTGAGGAGAACTAGAAACATCCTTTTATGTTTTCCTCCCAGGTTCCATTAATACAAAATTCATTCAACAAATTCTTGTCTTGTCTATTGGATGCATGGAGTAAATCTTGTTTTTATTACTTCTTAATGTCTTTTTGATGCATAGATCTAGATTTTTGTAGCATTTATCTTGATCACCTAACTGAAGGTCTGAGGATATTGGCAGCCATATTTGCTGTTAGGGATGTTTTTTATGCACAGCTAAAGTGGTCTTTTTTCGTACACTTGGAATTAAGATTCATACTAACGATTTTGCTAGCACATATTTTCATGCTCTTAAGTGTCTCTATTAGTTAGTACTATCACTTCCTTCTAGAAACTCACTATCATCTCCTAATCATGAAGGTCTCCTTTTACACATTTCAATCAGTGTTTCACAATGTCAACTTACTTTCTTGTTTAAGTTCTATGCATATAATCTCTTATATTATCCGTTGAAACCAAGGAAAATATTTTTGTTATGGTGGTTGGGCCGATAATCCAGATCAGTGTCCTACTCCAAATGGTATGAGGTATAATTGGGACTTCACATCAGGGAGACCCCCTGTATGTTGGCGGTATCCAACACCATCAACACACCACAAATTTTGATATCCTGATACAAAATCTGTTGAAAATGTAGCCTGGCCTCCATAACTTAAAAAAGAGGTATAAAAGACCAAGGAATGGATCTAAGAAAGACAAATATGAGTATTGTTTTCTAGAGCAACAGATCAAACAACTCCATATCGCAATTCCCAAGCCAAATGAAGAGAATGAGACCCCTCAAAATATGAGAATCGACGAATCAGTTTAGATAATGAATTCAGTAGAACATATTGGTAGTTCCACTATTGGATATACTAATTTAGAATCCAAGGTTGATTCAAAACTTATGCCAAAGGAAAATTTATACGATCAATCATAATATATATATATATGGAAAACCAAGGTGATGCAATTCTTTATAGGAAGAGCTTGTGCATGCAAAAGAAGTAAAAGGGAAGCTACAAAAGGAGTTTTCATCAAAGCTACCTGAGCTTAATAAATTTCACATTATGTTCTCTACTTTTGGAAGGGAGAACGAAATCATGGCAACATAATTGGTACTAAAAGCCAGAAAAATCGGTGACATGGAAGAAGAATTCCATGACCTAAAAGAAAAAAGCAATACATTATCAAACAAGTTATAATCCTATGCCAAAAACAATAAAACCAATAACTGATATATCTAAGAAGTAATTGGTTCACTTCAGATCCGTAACAAACTATTGGTAGCATAAGTGTTGAAGACATAAGAAATATATTATTTCTTGAAGAGGAAATCAAAATATTTACAAGAGCAGAATAGTGGGTTCAAGAGGGAGATGGAAAACCTGAAATATCCCATACTAAAATAGGAAAATCTTACACATGTACTGAAATAGAAAAGGGATACACTTGTGAATGATATCATCTGGGGTAAGCAACAATTTCGTTTTCTGTTGAAAAACTGCGAGTGCTTCCAACAAGGGATGGAATAACACATAGAGAAACAACTAAAAAATCCTGATAGGTAGAAAAATCTCAAACAAGAACTTATTTTTCTTCAGAAATTCCTACTCCACTTCAAGGAAAAGATCACCTATATCAAGGAAGAATCTGATATAGGGGTAAAATAACATTAAAAATTCAAGGAGAAAATGGAAATGTTGCAGATTGACGTATTGTATCTACGTGATAAGAATATTGTATTTATACAGGAAAAAAACCTAGATGAAAACATAGATGGTAGTATCAAAACATTAAATGAAACAGGATACGTTCTACTTTTCAAATTAGAAAATATTCAAACAGAGGTGGCAGACATAAATATGGAGAAAATAAATCTTAAACTTGATGACAGAGATCTCATAAACCAATGAAAATTAAACTAATGTTTATATCCCAAAATCAGGTGGGTGTAGTGTTTTAACGAAGGATTCTATGTGGTTATGAGGCTAATGCCCTCATGAACCAAACTATGGATTTTCACGTAGTCGATGAGTTACAGAAACAAATACCATATTCCATATTCATGAGAAGTTGTACTCATGCAAAGACATTTAAAAGGGGAGTTGACATTGGTGGGGAATATGTATACATTGGAGGAGAGTTGAGTCTTAGTGGCTAATAAAACATTGATAAAAATTCATTATAATATATATGGTGATATTTACCAGGTCTTTGGGATGTAATTTGGAATTTCCACTTTCTGTATATGTATGTGTTACATAAGATATGCATGATGTTTAAAAGCTAACACTAGTATAATTTGTTTCCTTCAAATATAAATTATATTCACATTTCATGGTTCCTCTTCAAAAAATCTAGCTAACAATGCCATCATGAAAAATATTGAGACATTTTTTGAAGACCGATCAAATATTTGGGAAGATTTTCTTTGAACAAGAAGCCAATAATCAAATGTTTCTTATATCAGACAAAAAATCATGATTTACACATTCAATGAACATATGTGCTAATAATATTATGAGTGCACGTACATTGAAACCAAATTATGAGAATCTTAGAGGACATAAAAGAGAAAATACATAGAGAAATGAATTATAAACCTTAAGGGATAATTCTATGAAGAAATATTAAAGCACATATCCAAGAACCCTACTAGATTTTGTACATCATTTGGTTACTAACTTTCACTAGCCTTACAATCTCCTCAGATTGGATCTATAATTTACTTATTTTACATTATGTTGCACGACACTCAAGGTAGAGCAGTAAGAGAAAATTGATACATGTGTAGGTAAACCTCCATGATAATAAATGTGATGTGGTAATCATGAAATAACAATAGGAATATGACAATTTTTATAGTCCCAAGTCAGAAATAATGGAGTTTATCTCCATATACAACAAGAAAAATTCTCACACAAGAGGGTGCACTTTTCATAATGGCCACAACCCCATGACCTTTGTTTCACAACTTGAATGATGCTTACACTTTACCATATTTATGCACTAAAAAATGTAGATAAGTTCAGGGAAAACATATGAAGGTTACAACCCTTCATTTCCAATGTGTGAAATATAAAATATGATACTTACATGATGTATGTCCACTGGGAAAGCTCTTATGCCCTTCCTTTATGACTTTTAGATCATGGCCATGACATATGATGTTCTGGGTTAAAATTATCATAGTTTTTATGTAATCCCTAATAAATAAGAAATTATTTTTAGCTAGTAAATAGTATAAAATAACCATTGTACAATGGCACTCACTATATCAATTAACAACCTAGGCATCAACTATAAGGAAAATTGGATTCATTAGATCTCAATTGTTACTCCATCAAGGAAACAATGACAATAGAAGTCAAGCCAAGGTCGACCAACAACATATTTTATTCAATCAACGATGAGTTTTTTAATGCACATTGCAAATATAAGATTTGTAAAGATGACATATTAGTTTAATAGGCAGTTGATTCTGGTCATTACTTGTTTTTTCCAAAGAGGAAAAACCGATTTTTCTATTTATATGGAATAGAAAAAATACATTATATGTACCAAAACTAAAGGATTGTGGATACCTAAGTTTCACGCTTCTGAGGGATTTACAACCATATGAAGGAACAAATAGACACCATGTATTTTTACAGTCGATCACTACAGGAAAAAATATGCAGTTGTGGAAGACTATGATCCAAAAAGGATCCAACACAAAGTATGATGGACATAAATGACATCAAAATTTTTAATTTTTAAGTCTAATAGGAACATATTGTTGGCTACAATGTATGATGAACACATATGATAAAAAAAAAATTATAGTTGGAGTCTACCTAACTTTTTGTTGGCTACATCATTCTAGTAGCCAACAATAATGGTCGGATGTAAAGCATGAGAAAACTAAAAATCCTGCATGGATAGGACTGAAATTTAATCCCTCTCTCCTCCAAAAAATATTGTCCATTGTAAGTAATAATTCACTAACAAAAAATCCTAAAGTCTATATTCTTTCAGTAGGCCAGGAGAGGTCTACTAAAGGTTGTTGAGATGAAACCATGTCTATAGAGAGATGTCGATTAGTAATGATTTCAGAATTCTTGATATCTTCAAAGAAGATAAATCCTTCTTTAGCCCCAAGGGCCCTTTTGGATAGAAAGTCCGACTTTTGATTCCATGTCCTATAAATGCACTAAAAACTAAGGGCGAGGAAATTAACCTTTATAGTTGAAATCCTATCCATCCAGTGACTTAAACACATAACCTGTAAGTGTGCTTTTCCAGTGATCCAGTTAATAACACACTTTGAATCTCCAATGACTTACAGGGAGGAAATATGGAGGAAATAGGAAAGTAGAGAAGGGCCCAGACAACACAGATTTTAGCTTTTTTATTGGAGCCAACCCCAAATTTTTCCCATATATGAAAGGAGGAGGAACCAATAATATGAATAAGTTCCACAGGTCCACACTGAGAGTTTTGGGCAAATCCATAAAATTATATGAGATGTGTGGATTTGCAGAGGGAGGGGAAACAAAATAGTCTAATAGGTTTAGGAAAAGGTATTATAGCATTATTCAACACTCTTGTAGTTTTGATTCTCTTGTATGGCCTTGGGCAACACTTTCCCATGCAAACTTGATCTCATATTAAAAAACAATATTTTAAATTACATACGTGACTCTACCCACACAAAATCGCGTACATACATGGATACCATAATACTGAACCCATGTATACTCATAAAAATATTAAAATATAAAATAATATCCTGTTTTTTGGGTGGGGTTTATGAGTTTTACTGAAATCCCATCTACAGGAGTCTATGTGACGCGGGTCTCTGACAACAGGTCCTAAAATTTAAACATTAGATCACAACTCTAAACTGAAAATCACACACCAAGGAAATATGCACATAAAAATATGAGAAATAATCAATTAATAAAAAAAAACAATTATAGGAGAACTATTGGCCTCATGTTTGGCCACTCATCCCTCACTCTCATACTTACTTCTACAAACAAGCATTCCTTCATGGGCTCACCTAAATTTATACAAATGGAATATAACCCAAGTAGGTTCTAGATTCCTAAACTAACACCCAAAATATCTCTCATGATCCATAAAATCTCTCATCTAAACTCTTATCCATAGATAAGAGCCAACTATCCCTTAAATCTCTCAAACCTTCCACAATACTCTTGAATCTTCTCCTATTTACAAGAATTTTCATTTTCTCCTAAAACTTTAGGAAAAATACATTAAATAATTAAATCCTAACTTTGGAAACTAACTACCTTAGTAAATGTTTGACCTAGATTAGATGCACCTGCATCAGACTCCCCAGGTAAAGTAAAATCATGGTCTTCTAAACATTAGTATTCATGGGATGATAAAATTCTCCTGGATCCCAAACTTTCATTTGCAGTAAATCAGTTGCTCTCTCATGTTGTTGATGTTCTGTGGTTGTCCTTTTCTGTCTTCTAAGTTTCCAAACTTTACGTTGTAATTCTCCTCCTTCTTTGCTGATGTAGAACAACTCAGTCATTAGTAATATGTTGTCATCCTTGATTTTTCTTTGTTCAATGAACATCTTTTGATATTCTTCCAACGTCATCTTCTTCATCTCTTTAATTTTGATATCTAACTTGTCTTCTGTGTGGTTTAAATTATTTTTCCTTTATTGAACTTTGTTATCCATGTCTATGCTTTCTTTGTGCTAGATTTGTTGATTTGAATACCTATTGTCATAATCATACTTGCCTTTGGATTGTCCAGCCATTCTTCTAGGAACTTTAGTTCTACTGCAATATCTTTCATGTTTACATTTGACCCATTTTCCATTTTATTAGCAACATATCCTGCATCCACAAACCAATTGTCAGATTTAAAAACCTAAGGCTCAATAGATGATTATGTCTTCAAGTATCCATGTTGATCTTTCAAAACATTTGTGAAGTAGTCTATGGGAATTGAACCCATGTCCACATCATCATTTTTGTCACCAAGCAACGGTCCTTGATCTGGTTCACAAATGCATAGATTTTTCTAGAGTTTCTCTGCTTCCGAAACTTTCGTTTTGTGCTTTTGTGTTCTTTCCATCAAATTTTTGAATGGCCATTTAATTTTTCTTTTTATTACCCATCCATGTCTCTCTCTTTATAGTAGTTCAATCAACACATCAAGTCGTTCCTTTAATTAAATGATCTCTTTCTCGTCATCACCAATGTCAACTTATATGGCACCATCATGGCCTTTATCTGGAATCCACATCTTCATTTTCTTCTCCTTTCATGAACTTCACCTTGTTCACTATAAGATGCAATCAAACTAACACCTACCAATTTATCTCCTCTGAACTTGGCCAATGGTTCATTTCACTTGAACCTTCTTTCTGAGAACTCCTTTCTCCTCTGCTTCCTTAGCTGCAAACAACTGCAGTATCTCTTCAAATTGTATTGACCATACTTTTGGGTTTCGGGCTTTGCTGATCATGCACCCATTACATGAAATGACTAAAAATTATATTCACTTTTGACTTGACTTATGAATTTTTAGCTTCAAACTTCTAATTTGACATTAACTCTTTAATGGACCTTGGGTGTCTAGTATAACCGAAAATGCACCCTTTTGTACAATAACTCAAATTTTAATTTGACTCCAATTTTACTCAACTCAAAAATACTCGCAAATGGACATTGACTCAAATTTTACATTGAGAAACTTTTCATTCATAAGATCTAAATCGTTAGATAAATATCTTCCCATTTACAAT
Source organism: Pinus albicaulis (assembly GCA_034641835.2). Lineage (NCBI taxonomy): Eukaryota > Viridiplantae > Streptophyta > Pinopsida > Pinales > Pinaceae > Pinus > Pinus albicaulis. The sequence continues at coordinate 1,673,274,419 of CM076578.1, forward strand.
TAAACTTGAGTTTGATTTTGGCCATAAAATTGAATCCAACATTTTACATTTTCTCTTCAAACATGGACTTTATAATATGGACCACTTATTTACAATATATATTATTAATCAAATATGTTTAAACTTTGATTAATTGAAAAATGAAGACTTTTTTAATATCCCACTAAACCTTCTAGACTCCACTTTTATATTCCAAGAGAATGTCTTTCTTGAAATTTTCTCTTTATATAAATCTCTTTGCACTCCTTATCATAATATCTTTAAAATACTTTACAACATTTACATTCCTTCCTCGTAGATTTTTACTCTTCCAATGAATTTTATAATAATATTAGACTATTAATTTTCTTTCATTCCCATCATAATTTAATATAATTGTTAATCATTTTTTTGTGTTTTCTACGTGATAGAAAATATAGAATAAGCATACATGCCTTCAAAATGATGCCTTCGTCATTCATTCATCGATTTAAAAGTTTAATGCAGTTGAAACCTTTGACATACATAGATAACTATACCTCTCATTGAATATGTGTTCTCTTTGGACGGTCGCTATCAACACCCCAACGAACAGTTTTAAAAATATATCAACACTTCTACAAACTCGAAGAAGTTAATACCACGACATCAATTCAATCACCAAAGGGCGTTCTAGCCAATCAACGGTTTCAAATATTTGAGGCAACTTTATCAGTCGATGAAAGTAGAATTCTACTCCACGTACAACGCTCAAAGAATGCATTAAAAAATTTACACGGCCGCAAGCTCTACGCTTCACCAGTTAGCTCTGGCACTTTTATTCAAAAAAATCGGCTCCTTCTAGAATTTATGTTGGAATACCTGTGAACGTTCAGAAGTAATATACAGATCTGGATTACTTAAGCAATATCCGAATTTGTAGGGAATTATTCCTTGTGTTTTCTATTTGTACACTTCATACATCGATGATCTTGCATCTATATTATAATTCATACATCGGAATGCAAACCTGCATCATCTTTCCATTCTTGTCATCTACTAATCTTGAGAAAATTAACAAATAAAAAAAAAACTGCACGAAAACAAAGCAGGTTCCAAGAGAAATTCCCAATAACTTCTTTCATCGATAAAGTTTATGAGCCTGCATACTACTATACTTATTTGGAATCGTTTAAATACACTAATTTCATTATAATTTGAATAATTTGAGAAAATGTAATCTTACTTTGTTGCATAAAAGGAGATCTCAATCAATACTGGAGACAAGAATCCAGTCTGTGCTTTCACAAATAACTTGACCAACAGTCTAACGTTTTCATTCAAATCTCATTCTTTCTAGTGATTTATCCTTGGGAATTTTCCCACTCATTGTTTATTACTTATTTGTTTGGCATATGCATTATAAACATTATCCTTAGGTCTTGAATATTTTTTCAACAAAGAGCAATATGAACCCATGTCAATGGCTCACAAAAACTTGATCATTTTTCACATGACCACACCCATCAATTTTCCAACATTTTTTTTCAGCACTAGATAAGACTAGATTCAACTTCTTTACATGTAAATTTGTCTGCAATATGCCTCTACACAGTAGATCTTGGTTCTTCACATGCATATATAAGCAAAGATATTTTGATCTGACATATGCAGATCTAGCAAATAAAACTTTACATAGCAGCAACAAAACCATAGACACAGAAAAAAAATATTACACTTTCTCTGATACCAAAAATTTGATGTAGGTCTCTAACCATATGTTCTGCAATTTAAACATTAGCTCACAACTCTGAACTGAAAATCACACACCAAGAAAATATGCACATAAAAATATGAGAAATAATTAATTAATAAACAAAATAATTACAGGATAACTATTGGCCTCATGCTTGGCCACTCATACCTCACTCTCACACTTACTTCTACATGCATGCATGCCTTCATGGGCTCACCTAAATTTATACAAATGGATTAGAACCCAAGTAGGTTCTAGATCTATAAAATAACTCCCAAAATATCTCCCATGATCCATAAAATCTCTCATCTAATCCCTTATCCCTATATAAGATCCAATTATCCCTTAAATCTCTCACATCTTCCACAATACTCTCGAATCTTCTCCTATTTACAAGAATTATCATTTTCTCCTAAACATTTAGGAAAAATACATTAAACAATTAAATCCTAACTTTGGACACTAAATCCCTTAGTAAACATTTAACCTAGGTTAGATGCACATGCATCACTATGGCCTAACTGAATTAACCAATTTTAGGTGGTATTTATACACCTCATGGGTAGGCCTATTACATCAAGGAGATAGGATATTGACATTATAGTCATTTTGGTCCCCACATCAAGTCTGATTTTCTTCGTGTCTCCTGCGCTTCCCATTTTATAGGAAACCCTTATTTCCTTGCATAGATGCTCATTCATCCTTACATGGAATCATTTTGCTTTTTATTGAGAGGTGATCTTTGAGGCTTGGGCTGGACAAATCCATAGGAAGGTTTCGTTGGTGTCATGGTTGGATTAGGTTGTACCTTTCCACTACCATTTTTTGATATCAATAAAGACACTTTGTCTCGTTTCCTATATGTTATGATCTCATGGTTCATGATTTGTATATTTATCTGTGAGAATTTAACATGTTTATTATGTATGTGCATTAAATTGCTTGTTATGTATATGATTCTTTGCATCGTGTTGCAGGTTTTCTCGGTTTGGAGGAAGTAGAGGGTTTGGACCTTACGAGATCAATATCAAATGTAGGACCTTCAAGTACTCCTCTTAAACCCAGCTTTGGTATTTTATATGGTTCGCATGTTTGTACGAGTGATTCTTCTCGGTTATATTCTTTCACTCTGTTGAGGTATCCAACCGTTACCTTAGGGAAAATTTTCACGCCAATAGAATCGGTGATTCCACTAGAGAATACCATCAATAATTTCATAGAAGGGTTGTTTTTATGTTGATCTGGGTTTTTCTATGTTGTTTCTTGATTCTTCCAGTATTTTTAACTCATTGGTAGTCTGGTCAATTAGTCTAATATTTTGGATCAGGTCTGTTTTATTATTTTTCCCCTACTTTTCTATTTACACACACTTTTTATTGTATACAAAAGCATATATACATGTTTTATATCAAATAATATTGCGTATACGTGAGTTTATTTAGACACAATCATGTATACACGCAGTTCTGTAGTCACACAGTCGCATACAGATAGGGAAATTTGAATTTTTCCATTTCTGGCTTGTGTCAGGGGTTTGGCCTTGTTTATGTTGGTTTCTTGAAGTCATTTAGAGTTTGGAATGATCTTGTTTATTTTTGTTGTCATTTTTCCATATATTTTTGCAAAATATTGTGTCAACTTGAGGTTTGTGCTTTTCAAAGTTTTTTGCGTTAAAAGTTGGGTTTCAGACCTTCTATAAGTGGTGTCCGGTTTTTTTGTGCTTTTGGGACATTTGGTTGGTTTTCTACTTGTTTATAACCCGATCTTTTCATTAATTATTTTTGCATCCTTGAAGTTGGCTCATTTTGGTTTCTTTTTTTGTTTGAGAAAGTTCTTTGCAATTTTTTATTCGGTGAAGGATTTTAGTTCCCTGAAATGTTTTTGTTTTCCAAAATTTTCTATGTGTCTTTCAAATAAAATGGTTCAAGTTTTTTTTTGTCTCTTATTCACATTAGTATTCTCGTCTTTGGGATTATTTACGACTAGTGGGATTTGAGCCTTCTCTTGATTTTGATCTTGGTTGAATGATTGCTTCTCCTTTGTGAAATTATTTGGTTATAAGTCCTTAAAAGAAGAACATTTGTTTTGTGCTTTATTTTCTTTTGTTTTTTGTTTTTTTAATCTTTTTGGCCTTTCAACAAGTGTGTGAATCTTTGTTTTTTGGCTAATATTTTCTTTGCTTGGAAGAACCTTCTTCTCATGGATGTTTTCTCCTCTTTTCTTGTCAATTTTGGCTTTTTATTTTAATAGATCACATTTGTTTGTTTTCAACATTTCTTAGAATATTGCATTTTGGCATTATAACATGCATTAGGGTAGCTTATACTTTATAAATTTTTAGCATTTTTTGATAGGTGTTGAATGTGTGAGGGCTTTAAAAAAAAAAAAAAATTTCTTTGTTAGGTTTCTCATAGAACCCTGTAGAAATAACTTTTAATTGAAGAAAAAGAATTTGCATTTGCATGTAGCCAAGTTTTTTATTGATTTCTTTGCTTTAGAACATCAAAAATTTCACTTCCGCTACCTTTGACCTAAATAAAAATCAATGTTAAATCTAAAATGAACTAGATTTTTATTTTTCTCATATATACATCAATTATTCTAGGAAATTTAGGGCCTTGGAATAGGTGTGTGGAGAGTAAACTCTCCAAGGCCACTCAAAAATGAATGTATAGATGTTTATTAAAGAGTGTAAATCCATTATTGTTAGGTTGTTCGAGAAATCTCCTCTAACACAGGAGTCAAGCACGAGGACGTGTGAATATAAGGAAAAAGAGATACCCCATCTCCTAACTGTTGGATTGTGTTCCCACGATTGTTCTGCCTGACCTATGATTACGAGCTTGTGACCTTAGTTTCATCTCCTAGGGACCACACAGGTGACTACGAGGGGAATTCCCTTAGTACCTGAGACAAACGTTGCATCACTTTCATAGTACTTCTGGAGGGTGCCCTTGCGAAGCTCGGGTACTTGCACCAACAAAGGTTATTGTCTGGATGTCAGCGTAATTGTTTTTGATACCTTCCCTGGTAGGCTTGGGCTGTAATTATCCCTAAATATCTTTGGAAGGTCCTTATCTTCGCTTTTTTTTTATTTTGGTCTCCAATCCTAATCACCCGAAGCAGAAATTCCTGGAAGTTGTTTTCTTGGTTGTATCTTTAGGATATTTTTAGTGAGTGCTATGTGCTCCTAGCTTTCCATGGGTATTTTTTGAGTCTCTAAATTTCTATTAATATTTAAAAGTGGTTGATCGACTAGTTCGTCGATCTAGGAGGCTTCTTAGGCTTTCGCCTATGACCACCGAGCCTTCATTTAGAAAGTGTAGGAGTAATTATGTTGGTGCTTTTGAACAAGTATTAGATAACACGTCAAATAAAGATTCTTCTCCAAGGGATCTCATTTCACAAGGTGAACCTAATCTAGTCCAGAATCTGGATGAAAATGCTTCGGTCCTTGCTAGGATACTCTTCCAATCAGAAGACGAAGTTCAAATTTAAGACGTCCCTGAGTCTCTTATGACTCCTTAAAAACCTATTCCTTCTAATATTCCTTATTTCATATAATACATGGATACCCTGACTCACAGGCTGACTAGACATGTTCACTCTCCTTCCCTTTTTCCAATGGCCAATGTTAGTGGCACATGTGTGGCTACTAATACTTTTGGTGTGCAGAATCCTTCTATAGTTGCAGGTGGGATACTATTCCTATCTCTGCTATTACACCTAGTAAAATATTTTTTGGCTCTACCTCCATTCTGGGTTCGAGTGGAGGCACCCAACCTTCCACCCCTTTCACCAGTGCTTATCATTTCAGGATGCCATCCAGTGGGATTCCTTCAGTTCCTTAACTTTTCCGTGTGTTTTTTCCACATATATGACTTCAATGGCAAGTGGTTCAGCATCTTTTAAAGGTATCACTTTTGGAAGTGGACATATTCCTCCTTCCAATACATCTTTGAACTTAGGATCAATACCCATTTCTGGTCAAACTCGAAATTTTAATCCTTTTCAAGGGAACCAAGGATGGGAAAATCATTCTATCAATGGGTTTGGGACTAGTAATTTTTCCCATCTATTTGGTCAATAGGGGAGTATGCCCTTCACTACTACCCGTACTGCACAGGTTTTTCCTCCTCTAGATAGTGCATGGAATCCTTATAAGGTATTTCCCCTTCATATCGTATTTTCTATGGGAGGAAACTTTCCTATGACTGGTCATCCTACATGAAGGGGTGGATACCCTCCAATTACCTATGGACCATGAGGTCCTCCTTATGGTTTAGATCCTTCTATGAGTAACCCGTGGAAGCCTGGTGCCTCTCAAAATACAGGGTACTATTTCTTGAATGTCAGGAATTATACTCTTGGAGGGTGGAATTCTCTTGTTCCTCCATGCTTGTCGTTCCTGGAAACTTTTAATTTTCTATATCTTTCAAAATCGATGAATTATCTAATCTTCTACAATCTTGTTTGGCCTCTGGTCCCCACTAAACTTCCATTTGATATCCCAAAATTTGAAGGGAAGTCTGGAGAGGATCCAACAGATCATATAACCACGCTCCATTTGTGGTTCTCATCAAACTCCTTGACCAATTATTCGATCAGGTTGAGACTATTCATCCGAACCTTAACTAGAAACATGAAAAAACTAGTATATTGAGCTTAAGGGGGGTACGTTTTCCTCATTTGGCGAATTAGCTACAATTTTTCTAAACCATTTTCAGTTACATGTCCGATATGATGTTGGAACTGAGCTTCTGGAAAATTTTGAGCAATACAAGGCTACTCACACTTATGACCACATCCAAGGGTGGTGCAAAAGGAAGATATTAATAAAGGCTTATATCCTAGATGAGTTCCTTCTTTAATTATTTTTGAAATATTTGCAGCCAGAGATTTGTAAGGATGTGTCACTTTCAAGAGTGTTCACTAAAGAATGTGTCATCTTTAGAGCCCATCTGTTAGAACTAATTTATTCTTCGTGTGGAGTCCTTTACAAGATTTTGACTGATGCTCCTTGATCGAAGATCGGCCTAGCCAAACCTAAACCAAGCCCCCATGCCGATAGAATTGTAGGGTCAATCGATGGCAGTATGACTAACATGTTGAATCAATTGCAGTAGTTTTCTTTACAACCTTCCTCTATGGTACAGGCTATGTTAGTGTCTATTCCTTCTCAAAATTTAGAATTCAATGTTATTTACTATTCAAATCCCAAAGGAAATCAACAATTTGATGGGAAGAGTAAATTACGTCGTAAGAAGAAAGATAAGGGTGGGAAGGGAAACACGAACAAGGAAGGGAAATGAGGGAAAGAAGGAATCGAAAAATAAATTTAAATTCCCACACATGTTATGTAGTGGGGATGATCTTACCCATATTTTCCCCAAGATTCAGGATGGTCAGCGCTTGTTAGCTCAACAAGGTTCTTCTAGATCCCAAGTTGTACTAACTAGCCTTTTTCCCCAATGGCACCAATTTCTTATTGGCGCTAGTGCTACTACTAAATCCCCCACATGGGGAAACCAAGATGGTAAATCTACATAGAATGTATATATGGTTGAGTCTCATGTTGATGTTGCAACAAGGGCACATGACTATGGAGAGCCAAAACTGTCTAAAGCTAAAGCTATCTCTGATATTTCAAAACCTCTCCATATCAAGAGGCATGCATTTGAGCCTATATATCAGATGTCAAAAGGCTCTTCAAAACATTTGACCTAAAATCCCAATGTTAGGGCTTCTCATAATTATTTTGTTGTTGAATATCTGGTTCAGAGCCTTGTGCGATGTCAGTGTTAGAGGTACTCCAATCATGTCGTGCACAAAGGAGTTATTTGCTCACTGAGATTGGAGAAGTAGACCCAAAAATATCTCTCATGATCACATTTGATATTTCAAGTGTTAAGAAGAGACTCCCTCATCACATGGCTTTCTAGATTAAATCTAAATATCGAAAAAATACCATATTTCAAACTGTAGTTGATGAATAGGCTTCAACATGTGTTATGTCGATGTCATGTTGGAAATCTATCATCTCCTCAGAAGTTGTTCCCTCTCCTACTCTCCTTAATGCATTCGATGGCCATTCTCATAGGCCTCATGGGATTATCCCTGCCCTCCCCATCTGTATTGGGGGAAAGGTTTTCAATATCAAGGTAGAGATAGTTGATGCCAATATTTATTATAATATTTTATTGGATCGAAATTAGTTTTATGCAATGCATGCCATTGTTTCATTGTTATTCTGCATCATATTCTTCCCCCATGAAGGGAGAATTGTTACAATTGATAAAATGGCTTATTCTCCCAACGATCCCAATGCATCCTCTGACTCTACTGTCCCCTTGGTGAATAATCCAAAACATCATGTCAAGGGCTTTGGAGTTGGAATGTATTCCTCGTTGATGGGTACTTTTGATCTTCCATCTCATGTTGTTCATATCAATTCCATTTCGTCTTCTGGGATCTCTCCTTGAAAAGATTCTTTCAGAAATCATTATTTTTTCTGATCCATGTCCCTTGCCCCCTACGACTACCACATTAGAATAAGGGAAAGTAGTTGTAATGGAATATCCTATATTTGCAGTGGAAATCACGTATCAATATATTGTGAATTCTAAAAATTTTGACCACATTCCTCTCCAATTAGAGGATATCTATGGTGATGTGGCTCTGGTCTAGACAATTGATTCTACTCCAACTATGGATTTCCTTGATATTTTTTTACCAGCTGAAGAGGAAATTCTAGAAATAATGACTAGTATTGAAATATTGTGGATGATTCACATCATCACCATACTTTATCCCCAATTTTCATGAATTTGAATTGAATTTCTCAGGTCCTTCTTTGACTAGAAGTGTTCATAAAATCCTAAACCCTTTGGCTCCATCAAATATTTATCCAAAGGTAATATGTCTAATATGTAGAAAACCATTTCGGTGAACATTTCCAGGAATCCCAATATTATTGAGAATATCTTAATAAGAGTTGAATGTTAGCTTGAAGAAATTGAAATCTATACCGATCTCTTTAAGGAGTTTCGATATGTATTCACTTGCTCTTATGAAGAAATTTCTGGAATTGTTCCTTCAATAGTTCAATATGAGATCTAGACATATGAAAATGTTATTCCTATACGGCAAGAGCTTCTATTGGTTAATCCCAAGAAAGTTGCGGCTATTAAGGCTAAGATAGAAAAACTACTTAAATAAGGTTTCATATGCCCTGTTAATTTGATTGAATGGGTCTCAAATCCAGTCCCTGTTGACAAAAAACAAGGAATGATCCTAGTATGCATCGAATTTAGGGATTTGAATAAACCTTGGCCAAAATATAATTTACTCCATTTATTGATAAGATCATTGATGAGTGCATTGAAAATGAAATATTTTTCTTGATGGATGAACTTTCTAGATACAATCAAATAACTATCCATCCTGAACATCAACACAAGAAAGCATTTATTTTCCCCTAAGGTATGTTTGCGTACAAGACAAATCATTTTGTCCTAAAAAATATTGGAACCACCTTTCAACAAGCCATGTCCTATGCTTTCCACGACATCAAGCGCAAAATTGAAGCATATTTGGATGATTTAGTTTCTTGTTCTTGAAAGAGAATGGATCATCCAAAGCACCTTCGTTAAGTTTCTGAGAGATATTGTCGCTAATAATATCTGGTTGAACCCTAATAATGTGTTTTCACGGTTACATCTGGTCGTTTATTGGTATTCATCGTATCCAATGAAGGTATTTATGTTGATCCTTTCAAGGTTGAGGAAATACTTCAGTTGCTTCCCCCATTGACTATCCGTCAACTTCAAAGTATCAAAGGAAAATCCAAATTTTTAAGGAGATTTATTGTAACTATGCCAAGATTACAAATGAATTTATGTGTTTACTGAAGAAAGGAGTTTCATTTGATTGGAAAAATTTCTCTCAGCACTCCTTCGTTGCTTTGAAAAATTCATTGACCTCTGCCCCTCTTTTGAGTTCACCCGATTATAGCAGGGATTTCCTCTTGTATCTCACAGCAGCAGTGTTATCACAAAAAATTAGTCATCTAACCATTTCTAATTAGATAGATCGAAGTACACCATGTAGGAAAAATTTTACCATAGTAAAATTGATTTCACTATATGAAATAATTTAATAAACCATATTTTATTAGGTTATTTCTGGTTAAAACAAGAAACCCCATGAGGAATAATTAAATAAATCCTTATTTATTTGATTTTCCTCTAGGAATAATTAATTAAACGATTTTTTAAATAATATTCCTCGTCATATTTAACTCAATTATGAGAAAAAAATAGATAAATCATTATTTGTCTTATTTTCTCCCGGAATAATTAATTAAATCATTATTTAGTTATTATTCCTTGTTAAATTTGACTAAATCATCTAGGAATAATTAAATAAAAAATTATTTTATTATTATTATTTACCACATTCTTGAAATGACAAAAAGACAAATTATTTGTTTATAGTTTCTAAATAAAGGTATCTAACCAATTTCAATACCTTTTCCCTCCAACAAAATATAATTAGACATTCCAAGTGGTTAGATCTAGATCTTGGTTAATAATATTTTATTATTCACCCTTATCGAGGATAACTAAATATGTTGTTATGAATAGAAGGGGTTTTCCATTGATTCTTCACTTTGATCCTTTTCATTGTCGCACTTTGATCATTCTCATTGTTGCTACTATTTTCTTTTAGTTCTTGAGCTGCCACTTGAGTTCAACATACATTTTGGGTTTTCTGCACCATTGAGAGAGAGGAACTTCTAGAAATGAAGCGTTGAGGAAAATGAAGAACCCATCCCATCGAGGGGGACTGGTAACATATATTTTCTCCCTTCGCTAGGTGTAATAATATACAAAAACATTGTTTAAATATTGTCTTGTCTATTGGATGCATGGATCAATTACTATTTCTTTTCAATTTTAACTGCTTTTACTGCATAGATCTAGTTTTTTGCAGAATTTGTTCTAACTATTCCTTGCAGATCTAAAGAGTTAAGCAGCCATTTATATTGTTAGGGTTGTTTGTCACACAATTAAAATATTCTCTTTTCGTACACTTGCGTTAAGAGTTTACACTAACAAGAAGAATCAACCATTGGTATGGTTTTGTTTCAGAAATATCATGCTCTTAGAGAGCATATGATTTATTATTTGAGTCGTGGCTTAGCCAATTATGAGCTGAGGTATTCTCATATAGATAAATTGGCTTTGGCAGGGGTTCATGTTGTCCAACAACTCCGTCATTATATTCTGCTTAGAAAAACCTTTTTATTGGTTGACGTTGACCCATTTAAATGTTTTCTCAGTAGATGAGTGATTGGGGAAAATATAATAAATGTATTGTGATTTTACAAGAATTTGATCTCAAATTTATGGCAGTAAAGTCAAAAAAATCTCTAGTATTCATGGAATTGATTTCAGAGTAGCCTTGTGAAGACGATGTCATTTATGAAGAGTCATTTCCTAATGAGAATCTCTTCCTCATCTTGTCACAGGATCATTGGTATGGAGACATCATGGTATATATCTAGACTTTGAAGTTCCTTCAGACCTTTTCTAAGGATGAACATAGGAAATTGCATGACCTAGCTAAATATTATCTTATTATTCGTGATACTTTATACCTTCATGGCATTGACTCAATCCTTAGGCCTTTTTTAACCTTAGAATAAGTTGAGTCTATTTTGAATGACTTCCACAGTGGAGCTTATGGAGGTCATCTATCTAGGCTTGCTATAGCCTAATAAACTTGTGTGTAGGTTATTTTTGGCCCTCAATTTTAAAATATTTCATTCAAGCGGTCAAAAAGTTCCATCCTTGTCAAGTGTATACTCAAAAAATGCACGCTCAACTGACTTCTCTTTTTACTATTGCCATTGTTATTCCATCCACTAAGTGGGGTATTAATTTTACTAATTGTAACCTGGCTTCAGCGAAGGGCCACAAGTATATTATCGTAGCAGTATACTACTTTACCAAGTGGGTTGAAGCTATGCCTACTTTCAATAATGATGGTGAGACAAAAATTCTTTTCCTTTTGAACCAAATCTTTCATGCTTCGGTATTTAAAGAGATATTTTCACTGATCATGGAATTCATTTCCAGAATAATATAATGTCTGATTGGCTTTGAAATTAGATTTTTGCAGGAGCATTCGTCTCCATATTACTGTCAAGCTAATGGTCAGGTAGAAGTCATAAATCAATCCCTTAAAACTATGCTGCAATGGATGATCAATACAGTTAAGTCCAACTGGAACATCATGATATATCTTGTGCTTTTTGCATACCTGATGTTGGTCAAGACTGCTACGGGTTTTACTCCTTTCTAGCTAGTTTATGGTTTGGAATGAATCTTCCCTATGGAATGTGAGATTCCATCTCTCAAATTAGAAATCCAGCTTCTTCCTAACACTTCAAGTCTGCAAGAATTCCTTATTCATTTGGAACACATGGATGAGTAGTGTCGAGATGCAGCCACAATGAATGAAACTCATAAAAAGAGAGTAAAATCCCAATATGAAAAGATTGTATGTCCTAGGATTTTCTTGGATGGTCACATTGTCTTAGTCTATGACCAAGATAAAGACACCTTGGGGGAAGGAAAGTTCAAACCCATGTGGTACGGTCCTTTTATAATTAAAAAGGTCTTGAAGAAGGGTGTGTAAGAATTGATTGAATTTGAAGGAAATGTGTTGTCAAAGCCCAAAAATGGGCTCTATCTTAAGAAGTATTATGTTTTTTTTCTAAATATTGTACATATTCTTTTCTTCTATCTATGGGTCTCCTGGTGAGGATGATATTTTGGATATGATTTGGTAGGTTTCGATGGGTGATATGGTGTATTTAGGATTCATCGATGATGCTAGTAGACTTACTTTGAACCTTGCTTCTGATGATTGGGTAATATATTATCCATCTGGTCAATTGTTAGCCTCAAGAGGCATATGTATCAGTCCATCTTCCAATAATATGGTTGAATGCAGTATTGTCATTAATTTACTATCTGAACCAATATCTTTTGGTATTAAATCATTAGTGGTTTATTTGTATTCACAAATAGTTGTGTCCCAATTAAATCACATTGATCACGTGAAGGATCTTTTATTACATCGCCAATTTTTTAGAGTGAGATTATTACAAAGATTATTTAATTTTATTACTTTTATTCATATTTCATGATCAAAAAATGCATTTGTTGATTCTATAGCTAATCAAGCACTTGATTGGCATATCAATCATTCATCACATTAAAAAAGAAAACATCAAAAAGTAATTTGTATATATGATCAAACCATCACGAAATATATGTATATAGATAGGAATAATATGTCAAAAATATTAAAAAATGTGTACAAATGTCCTACAAAATTAGGGCTTAAGCCCAATCGTATCCATATCTTAAAAAATATTAGTCATCTAAATCTAAGTTTGCAGGCCCTTCGCTGGATGAGCATCTCAGAAGAATACAATTGCATTCACCACTTGTTGGAAGAGTCACACCCACTCTCGTGTTACTCTTACTACTCCTCTTTATATGGCATTAGAGGTATCATCTACTACTTCCATGGGAACCTGGCGAGTCAAACTCCCCAAGTTCCTTTAGAATGAATGCAGGACTCTCATAGACTTATTTTTCACTCTCTCTGTGTCTAGGTCATGACGCTTGTGCCTCGATAGACCCTCAGGTCTTATTGGTCCAACATCTGCATCATGATCATTTTGAAATATTTTTTTTCCACGAAAAAATACTTTGAATTTCTAAAGATCATATTCAAAAATAAAAATAAAAATTGAATAAAATAAAATTCAAAATTTTACCAAGGTGTCCCCATGCAACGCCCTTAGGAATTGTTATATCTAGGTCCTATCGGTAATCTATTCTCGCATAAGGGTAATCATCTATATCCATGACTTATTTCTCCCAAGAGAGGTAGAAATCATCATCAAAATCTGCTCGAGTGACTTTTCCTCTGCCAAGTCGCTTGATCAAATATGCCCATATAACCATCATAGGAGCTTTGGGACTGCTGATGGTAGTAGACATTGTCGGTTGAAGTGCTAGAATTCGCTCAAAGAAAAATGAGCAAAGAATTCTTCCATATCCAAAATTCTTCATCATACCTTTCCTAACTGGTGTCAATTTCTTCTTTATACTGATCAAGAGCATTGTACACCAATCATAGACTATCATTCATAGGCACTACACTACCAAGAACATAACAGGATGAGAAGCTTGATGGAATGAGGTTGAACTTGCTAGTTTGACAATAATGAAGAGGATAATTTTGATTGGCAGGCTTGTGAAATTTTAAATTTGAACCTGTAATCCGACCTTTTCTATCTCTAGTGTATAGTGCACAACTATGTAATATGCAATGTTAAGGCATCCACGGTCCCTTCCTCTCAGATCAACTACTTCCCCTCTTCGAGAAAGCCCTATTATGAAGTAGATATCCTATACTTTGATCTGTAAAAGCATATGATCAATCATAAAAATCTCCTGCTATGCATCCCAGTAATGAATCAACATTTCTAATAACGATTTTGTGTTTTCATATTTGGCATCATGAAAAATTTGAGCAAACCACAATTTTTCGGTGCATCCAAGGATTGGGGATCATTTAAAACCTCATTGTTAACATCATTCTGATCTCTCTCTCTCTCTCTCTCCAAATTATTTACATTTTGAAAAATTGGGAGGTTTCATATATTAAAAATCAAAATTTTTAATTTTCTCTCCATATATGTGACTTTCGTAAAATAAAATCATGTATACACGCATATTTTCCTTTGAAAATTCATGTGTAGGGATTTCTACACGCAGTTTTCAAAGTGTCGACCCGCATACATGCCGAGAGATTATTAAAATAAAATTATGCTCCTGTTAAAATAAAATGAATCCATAAAAAAATATGATCAAGTGGACAAGTTTAGGGTTTAGAAATACTTGTAGGCTGTGGTGGATGAATTCGTTGGTGAAATTGATTGGATTAGGTTGCCCAAATTTGCTCCATGTCTTTCTCTTCTCAACACTTTCAAAGGTTTAAATGAATTTGGGTGAGTTGAAAAGGTCCTTTTATAATGAAATTTTGAAAACCCACTTTTGTATAGTTCATTATTTTTAACTTTATAATTTCATGAGCTTTTAAAATTTTTGCTTGAAGTGTTGGGGAGGGTTGTTTTCCATGATAAATGAAGACGTAGTGATATTTTTTGACCACTTCGAATCCACAATAGCAGACCTATCGTGGCATGTATCATTTTCGTCAATGGAATATAGGTTAAGACATGTAAATTTCCATTGCATTATCCATCTTAACCTCCTACTGCGATATGTTTACATAGGGTCGACCCCATTATGTTGTGATTTTCAAACCACTCTCACTATAAGATCTGGTTGAATCCTAATAAATGTGTTTTCACGGTTACATATGGTTGGTTATTGGCATTCATCATATCCAATGAAGGTATTTGTGTTGATAGTTTTAAGGTTGAGGCAATACTTCAGTTGCTTCCCCCATCGACTATCCGTCAACTTCAAAGTCTCGAAGGAAAATCCAATTATTTAAGGAGATTTATCGTAAACTATGCCAAGATTACAAATGGACTTATGTGTTTACTGAAGAAATGAGTTTCATTTGTTTGGGACAATTTCTCTCAGCACTCCTTCGTTGCTTTGGAAAAGGCATTGACCTCTGCTCCTCTTTTGAGTGCACCCGATAATAGCAGGGATTTCCTCTTGTATCTCGTAGCAGCAGTGTTATCGCCAAAATTGGTCATCTAACCATTTCTGATTAGATGGATTGGAGTACACCATGTAGGAAAAATTTTACCATAGTAAAATTGCTTTCACTATATGAAATATTTTAATAAACCATATTTTATTATGTTATTTATGGTTAAAACAAGAAACCCCATGAGGAAGAATTAAATAAATCCTTATTTATTTGATTTTCCTCTAGGAATAATTAATTAAAACATTGTTTAAATAATATTCCTCGTCATATTTAACCAATTATGAGAAAGAAATAGATAAATCATTATTTGTCTTTTTTTCTCTGGGAATAAATAATTAAATCATTATTTAGTTATAATTCCTTGTTAAATTTAACTAAATCATCTAGGAATAATTAAACAAATCATTAGTTGTTTATTATTCTTTAGCCACATTCTTGAAATGATAAAATAATTTATTTGTTTATAATTTCTAAATAAAGGTATTTAAACAATTTAAATACTTTTTCCATCCAACAAAATATAATAAAATATTCCAAGCGGTTAGATCTAGATCTTGGTTAAAATTTTATTATTCGCCAGTATCAATGATAACTCAATATTTTGTTATGAATAGAAGGGTTTTTCCATTGATTCTTCACTTTCATCCTTTTCATTGTCGCACTTTGATCATTCTCATTATTTCTACTATTTTCTTTTGCTTCTTGAGCTTCCAGTTGAGTTCAACATACATTTTGGGTTTTCTGCACCATTGAGAGAGATAAACTTCTAGAACTGAAATGTTGAGGGAAACCAAGAACCCATCCCATCTAGGGGGACTGGTAAGATCTATTTTTTCCCTTCACCGGGTGTAATAATATATGAAAAAATTCTTTAAATCTTGTGTTTTCTATTGGATTCATGGAACAATGACTATTTTTTTTCAATGTATAACTGCTTTTACTGCATAGATCTAGTTTTTTGTGGCATTTTTTCTAACTATCCCTTGCAGATCTAAAGATTTAAGTAGCCATTTCTGTTGTTAGGGTTGTTTGTCACACACAATTAAAGTATGCTCTTTTCATACACTTGCGTTAATATTTTACGCTAACAAGTGGAATCAACCATTGGTATGGTTTTGGTTCAGGAATACCATGGTCTTAGAGAGAATATGATTTATTATTTGAGTCGTGGCTTAGCCAAGTCTGAACTTAGGTATTCTCATATAGATAAATTGGCTTTGGCAGGGGTTCATGTTTTCCAATGACTTTGTCATTATATTCTTCTTAGAAAACCATTTGTAAATGCTGACGTTGACCCATCTCAATTTTTTCTTAGTAGGTGAGTGATTGGGGGAAAATATAATAAACATATTGTGATTTTACAAGAATTTGATCTCGAATTTATGTCAATCATGTCCAAAAAATCTATAGTATTCCTGGAATTGATTTCATAATAGCCTTGTGAAGAGGATGTCATTATGAAGAGTCATTTCCTGATGATAATCTCTTACTCATCTCATCATAGGATCCTTGGTATGGAGACATCATGGTATATATATAGACTTCGAAGTTCCCTCGGACTTTTTCTAAGGATGAACGTAGGAAATTGTGTGACCTAGATAAATATTATATTATTATTGGTGATAATTTATATCATCATGGGATTGAATAAATCCTTAGGAATTTTTTAACCTTAGAAGAGGCTGAGTCTATTTTGAATGACTTCCATAGTGGAGCTTGTGGAGGTCATCTATCTAGGCTTGCTACAACCCAATAAACTTGCGTATAGGCTATTTTTGGCCCTCAATTTTCAAATATTTCATTCAAGTGGTCAAAACGTTCCATCCTTGTCAATTGTATACTCAAAAAATTCACACTCAACTGACTTCACTTTTTCTTGTTACCATTGTTAGTCCATTCACTAAGTGGGGTATTAATTTTACTACTTGTAACCTGGCTTCAGCTAAGGACCACAAGTATATTATCGTAGCAGTATACTTCTTTACCAAGTGGGTCGAACCTATGCCTACTTTCAATAATGACGGTGACACAATAACTCTTTTCCTTTTGACCCAAATATTTCCAAGAGATATTTTCACTACTCATGGCATTCATTTCCAAAATAATATAATGTCTAAGTTGGCTTTGAAATCAAGATTTTGGGAGGAGAATTCGTCTCCATATTACCATCAAGCTAATGGTAAGGTAGATGCCATAAATAAATCCCTTAAAAATATCCTACAACGGATGATCAATAAAGCTAAGTCCAACTGGAACATTATGCTATATCCTGTGCTTTTGGCACACCAGATTTCTGTCAAGACCGCTACGGATTTTACTCATTTCCAACTAGTTTATCGTTTGGAATGAATCTTCCCTATGGAATGTGAGATTCCGTCTCTCAAATTAGAAATCCAACTTCTTCCTGACACTTCGAGTCTGGAAGACCTTATTCATTTGGAACACCTAGATGAGTAGCATCAAGATGCAACCACAATGAATGAAGCTCATAAAAAGAGATTAAAATCCCAATATGAAAATATTGTACATCCTAGGATTTTCTCAGAAGGTGACCTTGTCTTAGTCTACGACTAAGATAAAGACACCTTGTGGGAAGGATGGTTCAAACCCATGTGGTACGGTCCTTTATTATTAAAATCGTATTAAAGAAGGGTGTGTATGAATTGATTGAATTTGAAGGAAACATGTTGTCAGAGCCCATAAATGGTTTGTATCTTAAGAAGTATTATGTTTTTTTTTTTAAATATTGTACATAGTCTTTGTTTCTATCTATGGGTCTCGTGGTGAGGATGATATTTTGGATCTACTTTGGTAGGTTTCAATGGGTGATCTGGTGTATTTTGGATTCATCGATGGTGCTAGTAGACTTACTTGGAACCTTTCTTCTGATGCTTGGGTAATATATTATCCATCTGGTCAATTGTTAGTCTCAAGAGGCATATGTATCGGTCCCTCTTCCAATAATATGGATGAATACAGTACTGCCATTAATTTACTATCTGAACCAATATCTTTCGATATTACATCATGAGTGGTTTATTTGGATTCACAACTGGTTGTGTCTCAATTAAATAACATTGATCATGTGAGGGATATTTTATTACATCGCCAATTTCAGAAAGTGAGATTATTTGTTAGGTCCCTATATTACTAGTATAGTCCCTCATTGTTGTTAGTGTAACCCCCTTATTTTTATTGTTTTACCCTTGTAACCTCCATATTGTTATTATTGTGCCCTTCAATTATTATTGTTAGGTCGGCTAGGATTACATTATGGCCCCATTAGGATTACATTGTGGCCCCATGGACTCCTATATCTATAAAGGAGGTTTTCTAATTTGTATCATCCAAGAATTTTTCATTCATGTAATGTATTGGAGGTTTCCCCCTTTAAGTGGCTTATTTATAAGGCGTTGAAATATCTTTTCTTCTATTTTTGGAGCTGTTTTCTCAACATTTGGTATCAGAGCTTTGGATTCTAGGGTTTCGCTGCTCCAAACAGGTCATCTTGGAATTTTTGCTATAAATTTGTTTCTATGAAGGCTCAGAAGCTGAAATATTTATAGTGTGAAGCCCAAGTCCTAAGGAACATCATCGCAAAATTTCATATCTTCAATCGCAATATTTTCGGAGATATGGTCTGTGGAAGTTATGTCTTTTGCAGGCTCCCAAATTTCATCTGAAAGAGGTGATCGTGGGAAAATATTTCTAACTCTCTCTCTGAGCATTGGATTGGAATTCTGTAAAAATTGACCGCAATTACATGGACTGTAGTTTCCTGTCTATCAATTTCAGAGCCAAAGGAGGAAACATTGACACGTGTCAAGTTGTACAAGTTCTCTCTACTGAACCAGTCTATAATTAGATCATCGTAGGAGATTGGGTACAACTTTGTCTTCAAGAATCAAAATTAGGTCAGACCTGTGGCATTCGAAAGATAATTTAGAGGGATACCTCAAGGCAAAATTTCAGATATTGAAGATCCAAAATCACATAGATAATTCAGTTTCAATATCGAGCTCCTCAAAAGCAAGAAAAATGTGTGTATTTGTTTCTGAATTGCATAAGTCTTGTGTAAACAAAAATCAGTTTGAAGTGATTCCAAGGGCCTATTGAGCATATATTTCAGTATTGGGTTCTAAAATGCCTCCTAAAAATAATTCAACACCCATTAAGCCTTCAAAGTACTCTACTATGACTCATGAAGATGAATAATTGCAACATGATCTATCAAAATTACAAGAGCAAGTGCACCAAATTTTGCTCTCGCAAAGAGCAACAAAAAATGAAATGGAAGTTTTGAAGAAATGCATGGAAGTGAAGATGGATGGTCTGAAGAATAATATGGATGGTTTTAAGAAAGGCGTGGAAGCTAAGATGGATGGCATGGAAGCTAGCATGGAAGCTAAGATGGATGACATGGAAGAAAAAATGAAAGACAACATGGAAAACATGAAGAATGATCTAAAAACAGACATGGAAGGTTTGAAAAAGTTGATACAAGAAATGTTTCCTAATGGAGAAAAGATAGTAGAGGAAAGTCATGATGAGAAAAAAATAAATGTTAATTGTGCTTTCATAAACTCTATTGTTGGATGGAAGAACCATCATATTCCAAATATGTATATGAGGAAGTTTGATGGCAAGGATCCCGTAACATGGATACTACAAATGGAGCAATATTTTATTCAGATTCAACAAGATGATGAGCTTAGTGAAAATGAGTCACCTTCACTAAGTGGGCCTGTAGGCTATTTTTGGTGCAAGTCTATTTTTAGACATGGTGATCATATTTCAGAAGTTGCGGGATGCTATTTGTGGATGGTTGGTCAAGTTGGAAAAATAGATTAAATTCCATTTTTAGAATATTGGGAAAATTCTATTTATAGATCTTCGATCTGAAATTAGATGCATGTCGATTATTATTAGCTCTTAATAATAATCTGACAATAAACAACTTATTCTCTTGGAGCACTTAATTTTAGTATACAGATTTGGCAAATAAGTGGGTTGAAGGAGCTACGAAATTCCTAGGGTTTAATGGTGGTTCATGCATGGAGGACTCAGTTAGAACTGAAGTGGCAGATTTAAGACAGATTTGGAAGAGTAGTTCATGGAGTTGTATTCAGTTTAGCTTAGTTAAAGTGAGTTAGACTCAGTTGTGCTAGTTGTATCTAGTCTAACTGAATGATACACTAGTGAGAGTGGAGTGAATTAATTAGTTAATTAATTCACAAATAATAACTCATTAATCAACTGAAAAAATATAGTAGTTAACTACAGTGCATATCAGTTCCAGTGGAGACCGAGTGGAGAGATAGGTGAAAGGGCAAGATGGACTATCCGTTCTGACTATAGTGATGCATTGATTGCATCACACACACATTGGAGTTTCCAATGAGGATTATGCAGTCAAGGCAATGGTAATTCGAATTCATTCAGAGCTATTCTTCAGTATGGATTGCACAGTGGAGGCAGGATATCAAGAGGGCAGAAATCAGTGCATGGATTTGCAGATTTCATCTTGTTAGTGTGTGATGATTGATTGTACTGAGAGCTTGATGTACTAAGATTTGTATGAGATTGTTACATGATATCCATGATACATAATATATGATAGTGAGGGTTTTTAGCTTCAGGATTTCCCGTTAAATAACTGTGTTATGTGCGATTGTTTTTATTTATGCTTCACATGTGTTTGCAATTAATTTTCCGTAAAAGATTAACAGTGGAATGATTATGTATTTAGCAAGAAGATAAATATTGTTAGATCAAGGGAATATGGATGTATGCTTTCTTAATGTATATAATTTGTACATGGTATTAGAGCAGTGTTAATTCTTGAAGATTTCAATTGTGAAGAATTGTTGAGTTTGTGCTGGTGGACAATTCGAATTTGCTGCAAAACATTCTTGGTGCAGAAGTTGAGTATACATTGAAACGTATTACAATGGGTTGTGATTGGATTATTCCCTTGATTTCAGCTTGAAATACATAGCCTGGAAGGACAATATGGAGGCAGTGTTGGAGTATAATGGGCTGAAGATGTTCATCGATAGCGATGTTCCTAATCCGGATTCTAGTGATGCTGCAGGACTTGACGCATGGCAAAAGAAGGTAGAAAAGACAAGAATAATTCGGTTTGAAGGTGTGAAGGACCATATTGTGTCCAACCTTCATGGGAAATCCACTCCATTTGCAATGTGGAAGGATTTGAAATATTTTTTCCAAAGCAGAAGCGACCAGAGGAAGTTGGCACTTAAAGACAAGCTCAGAAAAATAAAAATGGAGAAGGGTGACAGTATTCCAAAATATCTCACAAACTTTATCCACTGTAAGGATGAACTGAGAAGTGTGGGGGTTACTGTTGATGATTAATACTTTGTGAGCTTGGCTCTCCTTAGGCTTCGGAAGAGTTGGCATAGCTACAGAGACTCTGTCAATGGACGGGAGAAACTGCCAGGATGGGAGCGACTTTGGTCGGATCTTGTGCAGGAGGAGATAAGGTGGAGTACCAAGGATGTTTCTTCATAGAAGAATGAATATGAAGAAAATTATGCTTTGGTTTCCAAATAAAGGAAAGGGAAGGGGAATAAATTCCCTTCAAAATACGAAGCTAAAGGCAAGAAGCGGGATTTGTCCAAGGTGAAGTGTTTTCACTGTCACGAACATGGGAATTTCACCACTAACTACCCACAGAAGAAGAAGAACAAGAAGGTTGTTGGAGCTACAACTAGAGAGGCCTTAGCCTCGAAATTTGAACTTGATTTCTCTTTGATCGCATGCTTGGTTTCAAGCGTAATGGGATCGGTGTGGTATCTTGATAGTGGTGCATCTTTCCATATGATGGGAGACAAGGAGTTGTTTAGTGATATGGAGGAGAAGGACCTCCAAATGCATATAGAGATGGGAAATGATGGTTGATACAGTGCGAACGGAATTGGGACCATTACCTTTAAGAGGGAGTCTGGTAATCCATTCTTGTTGAATGATGTTATGCATGTTCCAGGTCTGAAGAAGAACTTGGTCTCGGTCACAATGTTGGAAGACAAAGGTTATGATGTTGTTTTCAGTGAGGGAAAAACTTTCCTTCGACATAAAAAAAGGGGTCAAAACAAGAAGATAGGGATTCAAGTTAAGAATATCTACAAGCTAGAGGTAGATGGCTGCGTTGCAATGATGGGCAAAGCAGAAGAAGTGGTGAGCTGGGATGAGGGCGAATTATGGCACAGGAGATTGGGCCATCTTCACCATGGCGCTTTGAAGATTTTGTAGTATATTTATACTGGACTTCCCAAGGGTACTCTTATGTAATCAGATCAGTGTAAGGGATGTACTGTGGGTAAGTTTTTGAAGACCACCTTTCATGAGAAGGAGAATCATGCTTCGGTGATCCTTGAGAGAATTCACATAGATGTGTGTGGACCTTTCTCGGTTGCTTCAACAACAAAATACAGTTATTATGTTATTTTTGTTGATGAATATTCTCGTAGATGCTAGATCTTCTTCATGCAGAGGAAGAGAAAAACATTCTCAAAGTTCTGTGAGTTTAAAGCATTAGTGGAGAAGGAGTCGAGGAAGCAAGTGAAAGCTCTATAGAGCAATAATGGTGGTGAATATATCTCGGGCGAATTCAAAGACTTCTATAACAAAGAAGGAATTCGAAGAGAAATCATAGCACCTCATAACCCACAACAGAATGGGGTTGTGGAGAAGAAGAATAGAATGATCGTGGGTGCTTCATGAGCTATGTTGCATGACCAGGGCCTACCGATGCACTTGTGTGTGAAAGCATGCAACACTGCGGTTTATGTGCAAAACCGTTGTCCTCATAGAGTACTTGGCATGAGTACATATGAAGAAGATTTTACTGATAAGAAGTCTGATATTTCTCATTTGAAGATTTTTTTCTCATCTATTTACATTCACGTGAGAAAGGACACTAGGAAGAAGCTAGATCCGACTGCGGAATTTGGGATATTTGTGGGGTACAAAAAAACACCCCATAATTATTGTGTGTATTTTCCAAATTGTCGAATGACTGTGGTGCGACCGGATATAAAATTCAATGAGGTGAAAGCCATGAAGTTTTCGCTTGAGAGGGAGCTACACTTGCATGCAGAGGAGGAACTTCTTGTTCCCAAAGATGAGCCTCTAGATGTGGATCAGCCAGAGGAGGAGATTCATGAAGTGGAGGAGTCCACTCATGCAGAACCAAACATCAAACAAGGCAGAAAGCATACCATAGAAGCTGAGAAACTGAGGCTTGATGCAGCACAGAATGTAGGAGTCCCTACATTACATCACAGACAGAGATAGTCACCTGATTGTTATACTGGATACATGGCTCTTATGAGAAAGTGTATCGTGATAGAGCCATATTCTTTCGAAGAAGCAGTGCAGGAGCCCACATGGGTAGATGCCATGGTGGAGGAGTATGACTCCATTGTCAGAAACAGTGCTTGGGAGATTGTTCCAAGGTCGGTGGGTAAATCAGTGGTAGGATCATGATGGATCTACAAGGTAAATCAAGCTACTAATGGGAGTGTCGAGAAGTATAAGGCAAGATTTGTTGCCCGGGGCTTCTCACAGATCGAAGGGATTGACTATGAAGAAACCTTTGCACCTGTCGCACGGTATTTTTCCATACGGACGATCCTTGCTCTCTCAGAGCAGATGAGTTGGCACATTAATAAAATGGATGTGAAGATTATGTTCCTTAATGGGATCGTTGGGGAAGAGGTGTACATTGAGCAGCCTAAAGGATTTGAGATCTGCAGTAGCGAGTCGCATGTGTGCAGGATCAAAAGAGCACTATATGGGCTGAAGAAAACACCCCGTGCTTGGTACACAAAGATAGACAGTTATTTCACCAGACTTGGCTTCACCAAGAGTGAGGCGAATGCAAACTTGTACCAAATTGTGGTGGAGGGTAAGCTTTTAATAATTGTTCATTGTGTTGGTGATTTAACACTAATGGGTGATGAGCAGTTGATACACTCATCCAAGGCAGATCTTGCAAAGGAGTTTGAGATGAAGGATTTGGGCCTCCTTCATTATTTCCTTGGATTGGAAATATGGCAGCGGGAAGGTGAACTGTTTGTGTCTCAAGGAAAGTATGCCCGACAGATACTGGAGAAGTTTCACATGCAAGGCTGCAATCCTATCAACACTCCTCTTCCAGGAAATTGGGGGAAAGAGGATTCTACATCGGCAGAGGTAGTGGATGCCACTATTTATTGACAGTTGGTGGGTTTGCTCATGTATTTAGTTAATACAAAACCATACATATGCTATACGGTGAAATAGCTTTCACAAGTGATGGTTAAGCCTACCAAGCTCTTTTGGAAGGTAGGAAAGCATGTCCTAAGGTATCTCAGGGGCACATTTGAGTATGGCTTAGGGTACAGACAAATGGATGAGGTGAAGTTGCATGGCTTCACGAATGCAGATTGGGCGGGCAGCCCAACAGACAGAAAGAGAACATCAGGAGGGATTTTTAGTATCGGATCTACAACAGTTTCTTGGTACAATAGGAAAAAAAAATCCATGGCACTCAGTTCAAAAGAAGCATAATACATGGTAGCAAGTCAAGCTACATGTGAGGCTATATGGATAAGGAATATCCTGGTCATTTTGTTCGGTTCACATTTAGATCCTACAGTGATACATTGTGATAATCAGAGTTGCATTAAACTCTTGATTAATCCTGTGTTTCATGATAGATCTAAAAATATTGATATCCAGTGTCATCATATCAAATATTGTGTGCAACGGAAGATCATTTTTCTGTAGTACATTCCTACGGAAGATCAAGATGCAGATATTCTAACGAAGATGCTCACCAAGAGCAAATTCGAATACCACAGAGGCAAGATCGGGGTGAAGGATAATCCCTATCTTGTTGAGAGGGAGTTTTGAGATTCAACAAGATGATGAGCTTAGTGAAAATGAGTCGCCTTCACTAAGTGGGTCAACAAGCTATTTTTGGCACAAGTCTATTTTTAGGCTATGTCTATTTTTAGACATGGTGATCATATTTCAAAAGTTGCAGGATGCTATTTTTGGATGGTTGGTCTAGTTGGAAAAATAGATGAAATTCTATTTTTAGAATATTGGGTGAAGTCTATTTATATATCGTCGATCTAAAAATAGATGCATGTCGATTATTATTAGCTCTTAATAATAATCCGACAATAAACAACGACTTGTTCTCTTGGAGCACTTAATTTCAGTATACAGATTTGGAAAATCAGTGGGCTGAAGGAATTACACAATTATTAGGGTTTACTAGTGGTTCATGCATGGAGGACTCAGTTAGAACTGAAGTGGCAGATTTATGATAGAGTTGGAAGAGTAGTTCATGGAGTTGTATTCAGTTTAACTCAGTTAAAGTGATTTAGACTCAGTTGAGATAGTTGTATCTAGTCTAACTGAATGATACACTAGTGAGAGTGGAGTGAATTAACTAGTTAATTAATTCACAAATAATAACTCATTAATTAATTGAACAAATACAACAGTTAACTATAGTGCATGTCAGTTCCAGTGGAGACCCAGTGGAGAGATAGGTGAAAGGGCAAGATGGACTATCCATTGTGACTATAGTGATGCATTGATTGCATCACACACACATTGGAGTTGCCAATGAGGATTGCACAGTCAAGGCAAGGGTAATTCAAATTCATTCAGAGCTATTCTTCTACAGGGATTGAGCAGTGGAGGCAGGCTATCAGGAGGGCAGAAATCAGTGCATGGATTTGCAGATTTCATCTTGTTAGTGTGTGATGATTGATTGTATTGAGAGATTGATGTACTAATATTTGTATGAGATTGTTACATGATCTCCATGATACATAATATATGATAGTTTGGGTTTTCAGCTTTAGGCTTTCCCGTTAAACAACTGTGTTATGTGTGATTTTTTTTATTTATGATTCACATGTGTTTGTAATTAATTTTCTGCAAAATATTAACAGTGGAATGATTATGTATTTAGCAAGAATTTAAATATTGTTAGATCAGGGGAATCAGGATGTATGCATGCTTAATGTATATAATTTCTACATATTTTGATCTCAATAATGTGAAAAACACACAAAAGGTATGCATTTCAACTTTACATTTAGAACAAAATACATTTGTATGGTATCGATGGCTTTGCTCTCGTAAAAAAATTGTGACTTGGCCAATTTTTACGGAGGAAATGATAGCACATTATGAGGATACAAAGAACAACACCTTCTTTAGCCAATTGATAGATCTCAAACAAAAGGGTTCAGTGTCGAAGCACATTGAGGACTTCCAAAAATTGAATATAAGGGTAACTGATATTCCAGAGGAACACAGGATTGATGTCTTCATAGGGACTTTAAAGAATAACATCCAAAATGAAGTCCGCGTTTGGGAACCTGATTCATTGGAGAAGGCATTCAGGTTGGCAAGAAAAATTGAATGTAAAATTATGGCGACAAGGAATCCTACCACTCACATCTATAAAGATGGAAGTGTCGCTACTCCTAGACTTTCACAACCTACAAGGTTGACACCACAACAATTGGAAGAAAAAATAGCAAAAGGGATTTGGTATAGTTGTGATAGCAAATACACTAAATTTCATACGTGCACTGAGAATAAATTATTTTACATAGATTGTGAAGAGGAGGAAGAAAATGAAGAAAAAACTTAAAAAGTAGAGGATATACACCAGGAAAAAAACCCTAGAAGAAGAAGAAACTAGTCCGACCATATCATGTAATGCATTGGTAGGAATTACCACTCCTCAAACTCTCAAGATAGAAGGACATATCAAGAAGAAAAAGGTAATAGTGTTGATTGATTTGGGTAGTACCCATAATTTTATTCATTGTAAGGTAGCCAAGGAATTGAATTGTTTCCTATACCCAACACCAGAATGTCAAGTGATGGTTGCGAATGGAGGAACTATAAATTGCTTTGGAAAATGCCATAATATCAAGCTAGCCATGGGGGAATATGTATTGAATATTCCAATGCTTTCCATCCCAATAAGAGGTGTTGATGTTGTACTAGGAGTACAATGGTTACAATCTTTGGGGACGGTAGCTTTTGATTTTCAAGAACGTTTCTTGAAATTTTTTTCGGAAGGAAAGGAAATTGAATTATGGGGTATCATAGGGAAGCCAAGAAAGATAATAAGCTCTAATGTCATGACAAAGCTTCTGAAGAAAGAATAATGAGGCTTAATTGCACAATTATGCTCATTGGAAGTTCCAACATCAAAATCATCTATTTCTCCAGATCTCCAAAAATCCTTGGACAATCATTCCAAGGTGTTTGATACTCCCAAAGGACTCCCACCAATTTTTGATCGTGATCATGCTATTCATTTGATTCTAGGAAGTGTTCCTCCAAACATCAGGCCTTACAGATATCCTTATGTCCAAAAGAGCGAAATTTAACGTATGATTCCAGAAATGTTAAAGGCTAGTATAATTCAACCTAGTCAAAGTTCTTTCTCTGATACAGTAGTATTGGTGCATAATAAATATGGATCATGGCACATGTGTCCAGATTATAGGGAGCTCAATAAGCTCACTATTAAAGATAAATTTCTCATTCCTGTGATTGATGAATTATTGGATGAATTACATGGAGCAATTTATTTTACCAAGTTGGATCTTCGTTCAAGATATCATCAAATTAGAATGAAGACTGAAGATATTCCGAAAAAAACATTTAGAACTCATGCGGGTCATTATGAATTTTTGGTCATGCCTTTTGGCCTTACCAATGCACCTTCTACATTTCAAGGGTTGATGAATTCCATTTTCAAACCCTTCCTTAGAAAATTTGTGCTAGTATTTTTTGATGATATACTAATGTACAACAGGTCTTGGAAGGATCATGTTCAACATGTTGACAGGGTGCTCAAACTATTGGAGGAGAAACAATTATATGCAAAAACATCCAAATTTTTCTTTGGAGTACAAGAGGTGGAATATCTGGGTCATATTGTATCTCATGAGGGTGTTAAGGTAGACCTTAACAAAATTAAAGCCATTAACGAATAGAAAGTCCCCGCAACCATAAAGCAGTTGCACAGATTTCTTCGGTTAATAGGGTATGATCACAAGTTTGTTAAGAATTATGGGAGAATAGCAGCACCTCTAACAACATTATTGAATAAAGATGCATTTTCATGGACTCCTGAAGCAACTAAGGCCTTTGAACATCTTAAAGAGGCAATGTGCCTAGCACCAATCTTAGCTATGCCAAACTTCACAAAAACCTTTATTGTGGAATGTGATGCCTCAGGAAATGGAATTGGGGCTCTTTTAATGCAAGAAGGAAGACCCATTACTTTTGAAAGTCATTCAATTAAAGGAAATTATTTACAAAAGGCTATTTATGAGAAGGAAATGTTGGAAATACTACATGCACTAAAGAAATGGAGACCTTACCTAATGGGATGACACTTCAAGGTAAAAACTGATCATGATGGTCTTAAACACTTTTTTGAACAAAGACTATCTTCAGAAGAGCAGCAAAAATGGGTCACAAAGATGTTGGGTTATGACTTTGAAATCGTCTAAAAAAAAGGGAAGTTAAATGTTGTTGCAGATGCACTCTCAAGAAAGGATGAAGAGGTGGAAGCATTGCTTTGTGCCATTTCAATTATCCAACCAGATTGGATAACCAAAGAAAGGGATGAATGGAAGAAGGATGAAGAAGTGTGGACTCTCATTCAAAAGTTGCAGCAAGATCCTAGTACATCTGATACATTTAGTTGGAAAAATGATTCCTTATGGTACAAAGATTGCTTATATATTTGCAATAATTCCCAACTAAAAAAAAATATTCTTTTGGAATTGCACACTTCTCCTTTAGGAGGACACTCAGGATTTTTAAAAACTTACCACAGTGTGAAGAAAGAATTTTTTTAGGATGGCCTTAAATCTGATATTCAAAAGTTTGCAGCAGAATGTTTGGTTTGTTAGCAAAATAAAGTTGAGACAATTAAGACCTCGGGTCTTCTACAACCGTTATCCATTCCAAGTCAACGTTGGGAGGAGATTTCAATGGATTTTTATCACAGGTTTACCTAAGTCTGAAGGAAGGAGTGTCGTCATGGTGGTAGTTGATAGAATTACCAAGTATGCACACTTTTGTGCATTATCTCATCCATTTAAAGTGAGTACAGTTGCTACTGCATTTATGGAAAATATTCAAAAGCTACATGGAAACCTGAAGATTATTGTAAGTGACAGAGATCCCATTTTTACAGGAAATTTTTGGATGGAATTATTTTCTTGTTTGGGTACTCAACTAGCTCATAGCTCATCTTATCATCCTCAATCTGATGGTCAAATAGAGATAGTGAATAAATGTTTGGAAGGATATCTTCGTTGTTTTGTATCTGATAAGCAAGCACAATGGGTCAAGTGGTTACCTCTCGCTGAATAGTGGTATAACACTTCCTTCCATACTGCAGCAAAAATGACCCCATTTATGGCACTTTATCGATATCATCCACCATCCATCACATCTTCTTTAAGGGAAAATTCTAGGGTTCAAGTAGTGGAGGATCACATCGAGCATCAACAAGAAGTTATCCAACTCTTAAATGATAACCTAAATTTGGCACAAAATCGAATGAAACAATAGGCAGATCAATATCACAGTGAGAGAATTTTTGATGTGGGAGACTGGGTATTTTTACAGCTACAACCATACAAAAAAATGTCCCTCAATCAAGCTAAGAAGGATAATAAATCATCACAAAATTAATATGGTCCTTCCAAGGTTTTGCAAAATATTGGTACTATGGCATACAAATTGGAGCTTCCTGCTTCTTTGTGAGTGCATCCAGTTTTCCATGTTTCATGCTTTAAAAAGCTCATAGGAGACAAACTTCCAGTTCAAACAATATTGCCAAAAATTTATGAGGAAGGAAAAACCATATTGGAACCTGAATCAGTCATGGAAACAAGAACTCGACAACTACGAAATTGATCAATTTCAGAGTATCTCATCAAATGGAAGAACTTACCCACAGAAGATTCTACATGGGAGGACGAGAATTTCATATAAAAGCACCCAGAGCTACTCAAGCATTGAGGACAAGAATTTTTTGAAGGAGAGGAGCATGTTAGGTCCCTATATTACCAGTATAGTCCCTTATTGTTGTTAGTGTAACCCCCTTATTGTTATTGTTGTACCCCTCTAACCCCCATATTTTTATTATTGTGCCCTTCAATTATTATTGTTAGGTCGGCTAGGATTACATTGTGTCCCCATGGACTCTTATATATAGAAAGGAGGTTTTGTCATTTGTATCATCCAAGAAATTTTCATTCATGTAATGTATTGGAGGTTGCCCCCTTGAAGTGGCTTATTTCTAAGGCGTTGATATCTCATTTCTTCTATTTTTGGAGCTAGTTTCTCAACATTATTACAAATATTATTTAATTTTATTACTTTTATTCATATTTCATGATCAAAAAATGCATTTTTTTGTTCTATAGCCCATCAAGCACTCGATTGGTATATCAATCATTCACCACATTAAAAAACAAAAATATTAAAATAATTTTTGTCTATGATCAAACCATCACGAAATATCTGTATATAGATAGGAATAGTATGTCAAAAATATTTAAAAATGTGTACAAATTTCCTACAAAATTAGGGCTTAATCACAATCGTGTCTATATCTTAAGAATATTAGTCATCTAAATCTAGGTTTACATGCCCTTCCCTGGATGAGCATCTCAGAAAAATACAATGGAATTCACCACTTGTCAGAAGAGTCACACCCACTCTCATGTTACTCCTACTACTCCTCTTTGTATGGCCTCAGAGATATCCTCTACTGTTGCCATAGGAACCTGGCAAGTTAAACTCTCCAAGTTCCTTTGGAATGAATGCAGGACTCTCGTAGAATTATTTTACACTCTCTTTGTATCTATGTCATGATGCTTGCACCTCAATAGAACCTTAGGTCTTATTGGTCCAACATCTGCATCATGATCATTTTGTCATATTTTTTTCCACAAAAAAATACTTTGAATTTCCAAAGATCTTATTCAAAGATAAAAATAAAAATGAAATAAGATAAAATTCAAAATTTTACCAATGTTTCCCCATGCAGTGCCCTTAGGAATTGTTAGATCTGAGTCCTCTTGGTAATATATTCTAGCATAAGGGTAACAATATATAGCCATGAATTATTTCTCCCACCAGAGGAAGAAATCGTATCAAAATCTACTCGAGTGACTTTTCCTCCGCCAAGTCTCTTGATCAAATATTCCCATATAACCATCATAGGAGCTTTAGGACTGCTGATGGCAATAGACACTCTGGGTTTAAGTGCTAGAATTAGATCAAAGAAAAATGAGAAAAGAGTTCTTCTATATCCAAAAAAATTCATCTTACCTTGTCTAATTGATTTGAATTTCTTATTCATACTGATCAAGAGCATTGTACATCAATCATAGACTATTAGTCGTAGGCACTCCACTGCCAGGAACATAGCAAGACAAGAAGCCTAATGTAATGAGGTTGAACTTTCTAGTTTGAAAATTGTGAAGAGGATAATTTTGATTGGAAGGCTTGTGAAATTTTTAATTCGAACCTGTGATCCGACCTTGTCTATCTCTAGTGTGTAGTACACAACAATGTAATATGAAATGTTAAGGCCTACACGGTCCCTTCCTCTCATATCAACTACTTCCCCTCTTCAAGAAAGCCCTGTTATGAAGTAGATATCCTCTACCTTGATCTATAAAAGCATATGATCAATCATAAAAATATCTTGCTCTGGGTCCCAGTAATGAATCAAAATTTCCAATCACGAGTTTATGTTTTCATATCTGGCATCATGAAAAATTTGAGCAATCCACAATTTCTTAGTGCATCCAACGATTGGGGATCATTTAAAACCTCATTATCAACATCATTGTGATCTCTCTCTCTCTCCAAATTATTTACATTCTACAAAATTGGGAGGTTTCATCCATTAGAAATCATTTTTTTCAATTTTCTTTGCATATACGTGAATTTCGTAAAATATAATCGCGTATACACATGTATTTTTCTTTGAAAAGTCACGTGTAGGGATTTCTACATGTAGTTATGAAAGTGTCGACCCACGTACATGATGAGATATTATTAAAATAAAAATATCCTCCCATTAAAATTAAATGAATCCATAAAAAATTGCGATCAAATGGACAAGTTTAGGGTTTAGAAATACCTGTCAGTTGTGGTGGATGAATTCGTTGGTGAAATTGATTGGATTTGGTTGCCCAAATTTTCTCTAGAGCTCTCTCTTCTCAGCACTCGCAAAGGTTAAAATGAGTTTAGGTGAGTTGAAAAGGTCCTTTTATAATGAAATTTTGAAAACCCACTTTTGTATAGTTCATTATTTTTAACTTTCTAATTTCATGAAATTTTTAAATTTTTTCTTGAAGTGTTGGGGAAGGTTGTTTTCCATGATAAATGAAGACTTAGTGATATTTTTTCACCACTTCAACTCCATTATCAGAGACCTATCATGGCAGGTATCATTTTCGTCAATGTCATATAGGTTAAGACATATAACTTGTCCATTGCATTATCCATATTAACCTCATACTTCGATATGTTGTCATAGGTTCAACCCCATTATGTTGTGATTTTCAAACCACTCTCACTATAAGATCTGGTTGAACCCTAATAAATGTGTTTTTGCTGTTACATCTGGTCGGTTATTGGTATTCATCCCATAAAATGAAGGTATTTGTGTTGATCCTTTCAAGGTTGAGGCAATACTTTAGTTGCTGCCCCCATCAACTATCCGTCAACTTAATAGTCTCCAAGGAAAATCCAAATGTTTAAAGATATTTATTGTAAGCTATGCCAAGATTACAAATGGATTTATGTGTTTACTGAAGAAATGATTTTCATTTTTTTGGGACGATTTCTCTCAACACTCCCTCGTTGCTTTGAAAAAGGTATTGACCTCTACTCCTCTTTTGAGTCCACCAGATTATAGCATGGATTTACTCTTGTATCTTGCAGCAGTAGTGTTATCACCAAAAATTTTTCATCTAACCATTTCTAATTAGATGGATCGAAGTACACCATCTAGGACAAATTTTACCATAGTAAAATTGCTTTCACTATATGAAATAATCTAATAAACGATATTTCATTAAGTTATTTCTGGTTAAAACAAGAAACCCCATGAGGAATAATTAAATAAATCCTTATTTATTTGATTTTCTTCTAGGAATAATTAATTAAACCATTTCTTAAATAATATTCCTCATCATATTTAACTGAATTATGAGAAAAAAATAGATAAATCATTATTTGTCTTATTTTTCTCTGGGAATAATTAATAAAATCATTATTTAGTTATCATTATTTAGTTATCATTATTTGTTAAATTTGACTAAATCATCTAGGAATAATTAAAAAAATCATTATTTGTTATCATTCTTTAACCACATTCTTGAAATGATAAAATAATTTATTTGTTTATAATTTATAAATAAAGGTATTTAACCAATTTAAATACCTTTTCCCTCCAACAAAATTTTATAAAATATTCCAAGTGGTTAGATCTAGATCTTGGTTAATAACATTTTATTATTCGCCTATCGAGGATAACTCAATATTTTGTTATGAATAGAAGGGTTTTTCCATTGATTCTTCACTTTCATCCTTTTCATTGTCGCAGTTTGATCATTCTCATTGTTGCTAATATTTTATTTCGCTTCTTGAGCTCCCACTTGAGTTCAACATACATTTTGGGTTTTCTACACCATTGAGAGAGATAAAATTCTAGAACTGAAGTGTTGAGGACAACCAAGAACCCATCCCATCGAGGGGAACTGGTAACATCTATTTTTTCCCTTCACCAAGTGTAATAATATATGAAAACATTCTTTAAATATTGTCTTGTCTATTGGATGCATGGAGAAATTACTATTTCTTTTCAATGTTTAACTACTTTTACTGCATAGATCTATTTTTTTGCAACATTTGTTCTAACTATTCCTTGTAGATCTAAAGAGTTAAGTAGCCATTTCTATTGTTAGGGTTGTTTGTCACACATAGCTAAAGTATTCTCTTTTTGTACACTTGCGTTATGAATTTACGGTAATAAGCAGAATCAACCATTGGTATGGTTTTGGTTCAGGAAGACCATGATCTTCGAGAACATATCATTTATTATTTGAGTCATGGCTTCGTGTTGAACCTCAGGATTACCCTCTCTTTGATAGTTTTTCTCACCTCTTTCCATCACTTTTCGATAAGATCATAGGCCCTAATCAATGAAGAATGCTAGGTTTTGTCTTAATGATCCATTAAAATGATTTCCATATTATATTTTCATGCTCTTGATATTTGGATAGATTTTTGCAATTTAGCTACAAAATGCAGCCTGTTCTGCAGCTAACTGTGTGTTTTGTAGCCACTCTCATGGTTTAGCAGGTTCCAGGTGTGAACTAAGGAATTGGGCCACATGGGTGTTTCTAGAATCATGCCTACATGGATTCTATCCTAGTCACTCGGTCAAGATCGACAGAAAAGAGAACCTAAACTCATGGTCAAAGATGGAGTCAAAGTATGTTACCTGAAGCACTAGGACTCTTGATTTTCTCTTTCATAGAAAATCAAGAGTCCAACATTCCTATTGCAATTATAATTCGAGTTAGCCACATGTAGCTAGTTTAAATCATAATCAGTTATGTAATTTCCCTTTAAATATTGGTTGCATAGAACCGAAATCACAATTAAGATTTTAAGTGTTAAACTAAGGATTTTTTCTGATACTCTGTATTCAAACTTTATTTTAATCATAACAAAAATTTCATATTGCCAATGAGTGTTTGAGTGCATTTAACCAGTTAGCAGTCCAACCACATTAGTTGCAGAATGACCCTACTTTTGAAGGAGGTTTTTCATTTATGTTTTTAGTTAAATTTCCTTTACTCTGTTTCAACAAATCTGTTTCTAATTAGGCATATGCTTCATTCTAGTTTTCAATAAATAGCTTAGTGATAAATCACAATTGTGCAACCTTATCCTTCTAAGATATTTCGTGGAAATAGAAAGCTCCATTTTCTAACTTAATTAAAGATTGAAGTGATAAGAAACCATAATTGCTTAGTTTTATTGTTTTGTGCTTTATTTCTTAAGAACATAATTATCAATTACTGTGTCAACAAGA
The DNA here is from genome assembly GCA_034641835.2 of Pinus albicaulis. Lineage (NCBI taxonomy): Eukaryota > Viridiplantae > Streptophyta > Pinopsida > Pinales > Pinaceae > Pinus > Pinus albicaulis. The sequence continues at coordinate 1,673,310,112 of CM076578.1, forward strand.
TGTTTCTAAAAACCATTTCAATATGATGATCCTAAACTAAATGGCTAAATGTCTCATACATACAATGGTTGAATTTACCTTTTACATTGTCATTTGCTTCTTTAAAGACTAAGGCATAATTGACTTCTCCTAAAGCATCTCAAGAGGTTAACACTTTACATTTGAATGTTGCAAAAAAGTCAAATATACATTAGTTGTTTTTAGTTAAGTCTTACATGCTTTCATAATTTACTTTCAGATCCTCACTTAATTGCAAACATTGATATTCCTAAAATTCATTTTAAAAGAGATTGATATGATCATGTTTCAAGATGGAATGGTTGAATGATTAATGAGTGCAATTTCTGAGTTATATTTTTGCAAAATTTACTTAGTTTTTTGTTCAAAAGGTGTAATTGGTGACCAACACTATCTCAAGAAGGTCACACTTCATAATTGAATATTGGAAGTAACTAAACATACCTTAGACGTTTTCACGGCATTCTTTGCTTACTGTTCTAGGACATTAGCAGGTTAAAGTGCAAAGAGCTACTTAACTCCATCTCAATAAGTTCATACCTAATAATTGAATGTTGAAGTAACCAGAAGTACATTAGTTGTTTCATTTTCTACTTTCACTTAAGATAGGCATTGCATTTTTCAATCTTAGACTTAGAATTATATCCATGGAATTAGGACTAATGATTAGATAAGATAGATGCTTTGTTTTCCCAATTAGGTCCTAACTATCCCATAGTTTTTGATTTGTTTTTACAAAAATTAGATTAATTTAGGAACACTTCCTTTTCTTCCTTCTAAAAATCACTAGATTCAATTAAATATTTTCATATTCTTAGATTAAAACATCCTTAGACATCAAAGAACAAAACCCCCCAAAAAAAACATAAAATACAAAACAACGAAGTAAGGAGTAGGTTACTTAAGTACATATAGTGCACCACACTTCATCAGTTTACAAACCTCGGATTGATAATTAATGCAAACAATTTAGAACATTAAATTGACTAAACATTTTGGCATCGTTTTCGAGGAAGTGTAATTAGGTAGCCTTATTTCTTACATACAAAAACAATGACATGTGTAGAGAAAGAGACTCTAGGGGCATATTCATATCTAGAGGCAGGATTTTAATCCCTACAACACCACTCACTCCACCAAGACTAAGAATTGATACACCTCCATCTCAAACCCATATTCCATATTTCACTAGCCACAAACTTCCTTAAGTTCTAAGGTCAAAAATCCAATTAGGAGGATCTCATACTTCATCCACTGACGCAGTCTTAGAGGAAGAAGATCCTAGGTCTTCAATATAAGGAGTAACATTTTTCACTTCTACAGGGGAACATATTCTAGCCAACGAGTTATAAATCCCTAGTGGAGAGGAAGAAGAAGAACCTTTCTTCAACATCCCAGAGGAAGAGCAGATAAATCTGCAAGTTGAATCTTATATAAGCTCTGAAGAATCTATCATGGCAAGAAGAGGAGAAGAAGGAGGAGAGGGAGAAGGAGAAATTTTTAATGGAGAAAATGTACTATTTGGAGGAGGTAGAGGTAGAGGGGGAGATAGAGGAAGAGGTAGAGGAAATGCAGGAGTTATAAGAAATAGGGTAATTAAGATTTCTTTTGGATTCCCTATAGTTGATGAGGATACAAATGCTACCATGAAAAATATCTCACCTTTTGTCCTCCAAAACTTTTATGGATTGAAAAGTGAATACCCTGAAACATTTTTGTTAGAATTTAAAGTCTTGTGCAGAATTTATGATTATTTACAAGATGCTCAAAAAATCAAACTGTTTCCTTCAACATTGAAAGGAGCAGCTCTAAAATGGTTCATGAGTCTAATCACTAGGTCTATTAGGAAATGGAATGATATTAAGAGAGAATTTCTAGAAATGTATTTGGATTATTACATACCTATTAATCACAAGGAGGAAGTATTTAAAAAGATGCAAAGAGAGGATGAAAATTTGGAGGATTTACTTGAAAGATTCAACTATAACATAAAAAGAGCAAAAATGGAAAATTTAGATCAAGACACTTTAAAAGCTCTTTTGTTGAAAACCATTAGAGATGAGTGGATATATATCCTTAACGTGCACCATAAAGCTGAAATTTATAGACAATTGATCGAAAAGGTGCATGTTGGGCCTTGAAATTGTCATTCACTTCCATTACATTTTCACTTGTCTTTCCATATTACCACCTTCACTCCACCTCCATTTCATTACATTTACCTTACCATTACCACTATTGGGTTACATTTATGTTTTTCCAAATTTGATTAATTCTTAGCATTTTTAAGTGAATTTTAGTTAAAAATTAGAAAATAATGTGCATATGCTTATACTTAACAAGTGAGATGAGTTTTTTGCCATGTGTAGGTCAAAAGGAAGCTTCTAAAATACCTTTATGTGGCCTACCAAAACCAAATTCAAATTTGAGTGGAGAAGATCATGGGATCATGAGGATATGTGTCTCATTTCCTTTTTGTATTGAAACTCTAAGAAGATATGTGTCTCATTTCCTATTTTGTATTGAAACTCTAAAAAGACATGTGTCTTATCATTTCCTATTTTGATTGTAACTCTAGAGATAGAGGGAGAGATTCATGGACTCGCATTAATGAGATAATCTCTCATATTTTTGTATAAATAGGGGAAGCTTTCTCCTATCATGGGGTGAAAAAGAGGAGAAGAAGAGAAGGGATTATAGAGTGTTTTGTAACAAAGCTTAAGATGGAATGGGATGTAGATTTGTGAGTTTATCAATAAAGAAGTTATTTTATGTTGTTTTAATCACATCTTCAAGGAGCTAAGGGATTACACCGAATTGGTAGTAGAGGGCCCCTGCTATTCGAGGAGGTTTTACATGTTTTCTAGATAAGTCATTTTCAATTCTGTTTTGTCATATTTCCTTACTTAGACTGCTTTCTGAAATCATAGCTTTTAGCATTATGTTTCATGTCATTTTCTTAGATAAAGGATCCTCATGATATTGCAGTTAGTCTCTTTCTCAAGCTCTTCCAATACATCTCTATTAAATGAATGGGATTTAATTGTAATATTCTAAGTTATTAGCATTTCATTTTCTGCTATTTAGTTAAAAAGAAGATCCTCATTATACTACAATTAGTCTCTTTCAAAATCTCTTCCAATAAACCTCTAATTCACGAATGAGACTTAGTTGTAATATTGTGAGTTATTGATTGTTTTGTTTCATAGAAGATCTTTGTCACATTATGATTAATCTCTTTCAAAAGCTCTTCCAATAAACCTCTAACTCATGAATGAGATTTAGTTGTAATGTTATAGGTTGTTTCAGCATTTTCATAGAAAATCCTCGTTATAATACAATTATTCTCTTTCAAAAGCTCTTCCAATAAACCTCTAATTCACGAATGAGACTTAGTTGTAATATTGTGAGTTATTGATTGTTTTGTTTCATAGAAGATCCTTATCACATTATGATTAATCTCTTTCAAAATCTCTTCCAATAAACCTCTAACTCATGAATGAGATTTAGTTGTAATGTTATAAGTTGTTTCAGCATTTTCATAGGAGATCCTTACTACATTATAGTAATATTTTTCTCAAGTTCTTCCAATAAACCTCTATCAATTGAATGAGATTTCACTGCAATGTTCTAAGTTATTGTTTGTTTCAACATTTCCTTTTATGTTTTAGGAGATCCTCATTACGTTAAAATTAATCGTGTTCACAAGCTCTTCCAACAAATATCTAACTAAATGAATCAGATTAAGTTGTAGTGTTTTGAGTTACTTTTCATTTCATGAATTTTCATTTAGAAACTGTAATATCCATGGATTAGGACTCTCTGTTTTCATCATTTCCTAGTTAGGAATAGAACTTGCAAATAAACTTTGTTTTAATTCATTTATTAACATTTCCTTTTCTTCCTCTTGACATAGATTTAACTTCATATTTTTAGCATAGAGTAGCATACTAAGAATCAAACATAAAAACCCCAAAAAATCAATAAAACACTAAAAACAACGAAGTAAGAAAAATTGATACTTAGGCACATACAGTGCATTACACTTCATCAGTTTACTAGCCCTGGTCGATAATTTATGTTAACAATTTTGGACACTAAATTGACTAAACATTTTGGCACCATTGCCGGGGAAGTGTAACTAGGTAGCCTTATTTCTTATAAATTTTTTTTTAATAATTTATTGATTATGCTCTCCTCTTGCACTTTGTGTGATCTAGAGGATCATAAAAAGAATCTTTATGTTAAAAATAATAATAAATTATGTTTTCATAATTTCATTTCATTTTACAATAAACTTTATAAATGATGAAAAATTTTAATTTCAATATTTTTTTTGTTTAATGAAATATATATATATATATATATATATATATATATATATATATATATATCTTTGAAAATATAATATATATAATTTTATTAACAAATCAATAAAAAAAGTTAAAAAAAAAAGTTTTGGCTCATGGAAATAAGACCCATGCACTGCAATAATAATAATAAATGAACTTTCTCTTTTCCATATTCATTTTTCCTCAAGCAGCAGTTATTAGAAAACATTTTTTTTTTTTTTGCAGAGAAAGGCAATGAAGGTATATCACATGAAGACACTGTTGATGAGGAGAAGATTGCAAATTACTGATGAAGAGAAGATTACAAATTCAATTGCAGGGACAGACAATGGAAGTGTATCACATGAAGAAATTGTTGATGAAGAGAAGATTTCAAACTGCTGATAAAGACAAGATTGTAGATTCCATTGCAGGACACAACGAATCTTTGTGATGCTAATCATTTTACTGAGCCCAGTACATGAAGTAATCAGAAAATAGGGATTTGATTTATTTTTCATGGTTATTCTTTAAAAATGGATTGTTATCGATATCATGAATTGGACCGAATATAAAACTTTTTGATTTACCTTAATCTGTTTCATTTGACATTTAATTTTTGCGTAAGAATTAGAAAGAAATTAGCTACTTCTTTTTTAACACACTTATGTTCTTTATGTCAAGTTTTTTTGCAGGTTTGGGATGATCGAATGATCATTGAAGGAAACTAATTGAGTTCACAATTGGTTTTCAAAGGAACGGTTTCATGAGAAATATAAGAACAAGTCCATGTTCATATCCATCACGACCATTAAGTTTCCTCCCTTTTTGAATTGTAAATTCAACTAAGAACTTCAAAGCAAACCACCATTATTTTCCCAGCAAGAGTTAGTTGTCCTTTTTCCTTCATTCACATACACTTTCCATTACTTTTTTGTCTACTCCAAAAATAAAAGAAAGAAGCTCACCTACATGCTTATTTCCCATTGTCGGATTTTTGTAACGATTTAAGACTACATCATTTCAGTAGTTTGCAGCACGAATCAATTTGTATCAGCAGCAATAAAGATCCCAATCTTGTCATTAGCACAAAGGGAACAAAGAAGCATATCAAATTCATTTGTTTATATAGTCCAACAACATCAACAGCCACAATCTTTAGTACACACATGCAACTCATCCATTTCCAAAGGGTAAGTTAAGGTACGTCATTTTCTAACTTTTTACCATAGAATTCCTTGAAAAGCTAGAATGATAATTTTTGGAAAAAACATCTCTTCCTCATTTCATAAAATTTCCAATACCATCAGTTGGGGGGGGGAATACATTCATATTCATACTTTTCCACGTTCATATCACATTCATAAACCCACATACTTCCAAAAGATATTAACTATTATATTATTATTATGAGCATACAATGGTTTTTCAAAAGTACTCAAAAGATGATTGGATACAAACATAATCATGGTTGTCACATAAGAACCAACCATGATGCAATCCAATAAAGATATGCTTCGCAATAAAAATCAAATTATCATTATGCGAAGATCAAAGGTCAAAATTGAATGCAACAACAAAATATAGTTGTAACACAAGAGCCAACCATGTTGCAATTCAAGTAAAACACTTTGAAAAGTATGAAGTTATCAAATGATATCATGCAAAGTTAAGTCGAAGCTCAAGGATAAAAAAGAATTAATGTAATAGATTGCATGAGGACATGTAATAGCTTAAGTTGGGGGGTGTTGGGGTTCCCATGTTTTGGCCAGATTGGCAAGACCAAAAGATGAGACAACATCAGAACCACTTTCAGACCCTAGGATCTAGCCCTCCTAGGTCCAGAGAGGGATCTCTCTATATAAGAAAAGGTTTTATGTCTTTGAAGCTCAAAGTTAAGATATTAGGCTAGTTATAGGCCCGGGGTTTGTTTGTTTGATTTTTAGTTTGGTTATTTGGAATCAGGAAGGAAGGTTTCAATATAAGACACGGGTGAGCAAAGAATATTTTAGGCAAAGGAGGGATGATTCAGAGAATATTCAAGACCATTGGTCAATGGAGTTAGGAAAGGGTTTACTTGCTGTTCAATATGCAGGCTTTCAATTGGGCTAGTCATCTAAAGCATTGGATCTTACAGATGATTGTGTGGTGGGAAAAGCAAGAAAGAAGGTGAAAGCAAGGAAACCTCCAAGGTGAACTTTCAGGAATCACATCCAGGGACAGGACATGCCATTGGACAACCTATGATCCAAGACCTAAAAGGTTTACTCTTCAGACAAGGAAACATTAAATATTTTGAACACAAAGCTGAAAACCTAAGATCAGAGAGAGACTTTGAACTCTCAATGCTTCGGCATCCAACTTAAGGGAACTCGAAATGGTTCAATTAATTGAAAAGGATCCTAGTGAAACAGAGACAAAGTTGTAGACTCCCAGTATCCCAATTCATTCAATTAAAGCCTAACAAGAACATCTAAGAACATATTCATTAATTCACACATCAGCTAGCAGTATATTTGACCACTACACTGGTTAAATTAGCTTAAAATAAATCCTCAGATAACACATACAGCAGAAAACATTGAATTCAAGGAGAGCAGAAACATAGGGTACCTAACAAGGGTAAATCCTATGCTAGATTTCTGATGTGTCCCAGAAGAAATGAAATGTAATGAACTAAAAGAAAGAGATAGGAAAACATCACCGCTGCTTTAAATCAAGATCCAAAGAAATGTGCTTGTCATATTAAAGAGCAACACCAGTCAAGTAAAACATTAACAATAGCTTGATATTTAGTCTGAAAACATCTCCCTCATCCTATCTTACAACTTTACACAGAGAACATGTCTCAAGAGAAACAGCTTGCAATTCACAGATATCCGATCAACAACCTTTACAATGAGTCTCTTTTGAATTTTATAGTTGAAAGAGAGGCAGAGGAGGTAGATGAAAAAGTAAATGCAGCATTAAAACTCAGAAGAGGAAGAGGGCCGAGGCCCCATTCTGTTTTAAATTCTAGGCATTTATCTTTAGTACTCTTTGGATGAAACAGTGGTCTTCATCAGGCTGCAATTTACTCCAGGTAAGACTTTGATGTACTTGTTGTAATACCTCTGCAAAATTTTGATGAACTGAAAAAAAGGTAGAATAATGATGCAAGGGTCAGCCATACTATGAAACAAATTCTCTGATGGCATCAGGACTGTTGTCAGGGAAGAAAAAATCTCTAGAACACGGCATAGAATGGAAACTACATGGGCACTTTGTCCTTTCATGGGTAGGAACATTCCGTTGATGGTGACACTGATATATATCGTTTTGTGTGCCCTAGGCCTTCTCTGTGATTTCATGAGGTCTTCAGTTCGATAATTTGTCTTTAATTATTGAGTTAAGGCTCACAATCTTCAATTACCAGCCTTACATTCTCTGATATTTCACTAACACTCTTTGCCGCTCCATTACTGTCTCTGACTTTGGAAACTTCGAGATTTAATGGTGTTGGGGAGGTTTGACAGTGTCGAGCACCGTACATTGATGAAATCTTTGCTGTTGAATCCTGCCCAAACATTTTCCTGCAATATCAGGCTTGGAAAATGGCTTTCTCTACGCTCTATGTCACTGGAACAATGACCATAAATCATGGCGCTTTCCGCCTGGCTGTAATCCTGCAAAACACACAAAATCGTTAAGAAATCCATGCTGGAGGGGAATGGATGTAGCGGAAGGCTTGTGGAATGGTGGTGCAGCATGGTGGAAACAGTGGATAAGAACGCAAAATAGTGGAAAAAATAGAGAAATGGACCAATTATAGACCAGGGGTGGCGGAGAAGACGTGGTGAAAACCTGGAGGACAGGTGGCGCAATACCAATAAAATGGGGAAAAAACGATGAAAATGGGTGATGTGGAGTACTGGCGGTGGGGCCGGTCAAAGGCGGGGCGTTGGTTTAATCCGAACCATCCGATCTCAGGAGGAGATTGATGGCTGAAAATGCATTGGAGGTCGACTGATGGTGGGCCAGGGGTCCCTTTTTCTTTGGCTACAGCTCGAGCATCTTTGTGGCGTGATCACCATTAGATGGATAGCTTCAGATCAAACAGTGTATGTGCATATCGCACCGGGTCTGCGGATGAACGATAACGCGCGATGAGGGTGGTTTTCCAATAGTGCCCGAAGACACGTGTCGGGCGGTGATGCTAATCACTGTGAAATGAAAAATATTGCTCACCCTCCAAAGGTGGTACGATAGAAATTGCTGGTTTTTGCACAGTGCTCTGGCGCGGGGACCACCGGGGCGGATGAAATATGGACCGTCAATCTATGGATCGGATCGACAATTGTGATATGATCGGAGGGGCGGACATGAAACGAAAGGTGCTTGCGATGGCTGTCGGATGCCAGGAAATCGACGGTTAATAACGCTCCCGATATCCAATCGCGCTTAAGCGATTTTTGGGTTAGCGCCTGGTTCTAGCGCTGGGTCATGTGGGGGGAAAAGGTTCTGGGGCTGAGCCGAAAGGGGCTAAACCTGAAATGTGAAGCATATGGGTTTCTTGGCCCATTTTCAATGGAATTTAAGGCCAAAAGGGATAACGATAGAGGGAAAAAGGGGCTATTTGGCCAAACAAAGGGTATTTGTGAGGCTTAGAAGGAATTTGGGATGATTTAGAAGGTTTAGGAGGGATTTGGGGGTGAAAAAAGGGGACTTTGACAGAAAGGAAAAAGGTTAAAATGGGACACTCTGCAGGGATACAAGGGCAAAAGTAGGCCATCTTGAGCACACCTTTTTACAATCAGTGAGGCTTATTGACTTAGAAACAACAGTGGAAATTAATAAAAGGGCAGAGGGCATGAAGAGGCTTCCAAGGATGATGTGTTTTTAGGAGAAATGCATTCCTTGAAGGCTCAACAAACAATTTAGCCCCCTATTTGCTTGTCAAAAATTCATAGGGGAATAACAGTGGCTCCACATGGGAATGGCTTCTTCTAGAAGGAGTCAAGAATTCAGAGAATGATATTTGGAGTAGGCCAGATGCCTGGTACCTTGAGCCATATTTCTTCTTTGATTTCAGCTGTTACAAACATGATAAATCAATAGGAACTCTCCCAAACAACCTACCTACGCATCCTACAATCCTAGCATTTTTTATTCTAGGGTGCATTTGGACTTGCAGACGCTTTACATCATTATTTTTATAAACAGGAAAAAAAAACTATTCTATTTCTACCCTTATTACTCCATGGGACCAGATTAAATTGTTGGCCTCATATGTTTCTCTACCTAATCTAATATCTGCTGGGATTAAACTGTCCAATAGATTCCTCCTCTACATTCTACAACAGAAATTTAAAAACAGTCAAACTAGGATTAGAAAGTCTAGTTTTCTGTGGATCCAAGGCATAAAGACAGTGGCATATGGACAGAAATTTGTAGAAAACTGAAAACAAAACTTGAAGGCTTGAAATCTGAAGTTTTGAAGCATCCTTATTTTCTTTGTGACTCAAGTTTTGAGCTTGTTAGAGTCACTTTATCTTCTTCATTTCAGCTCTGGTTTTGGGCATGTTAGAGCTGATCTTTTGCACCTCAGAGGTTCATGTTTTGAGCATGTCTGAACCCCTCCTTTCTCTCAGTTTTTTTTTTTTTTTTGGGACATCTTCTCTTTTTTCATGAAAACAAACACATCAATGGTATTTACAATGGAAATGGAAACTGGAAATTGGAAATCAATAGAAGTAGTGTTTAAGCATCCTGCCATTGACAGGACCCCCAAACAGCTCTGTACCATCTATTTCTTGTAGAAAAAGGGAATTTGGACCCACAGTGGCCTGGATGATGTATGGACCCTGCCACAAACTATCAAACTTGCCGTGCTTTCATTTGTCTTCTCTCCTTGAGTCCTCCTTCAGAACTTTATCTCCGATTTTGAAGTCACAAGCTTTTGTTCTATTCTCAAATAGCTTCTTTATATTTTCCTGGACCTTCAAAGCTCTATTATAGACCTCTTCCCTTGTTTTTCTGAGATAAATTTTCTGATTTATCCTCCTTACCATGTTGTCTTCTTCTGTCTGAATTTCTTGGATAATTTTAATCATTGGTACCCCAAGGCTGGTAGGAAACACTAATTCTGTTCCATAGACAAGCTGATATGGTGACATGCCAATGGATTTCTTTGTTGTAATCCTTTCAGCCCACAAAGCATGCACTAACTTGTTATGCCATGATTTTTTGTTCTCTTCCAGCAACTTTTTGATAATGGTCACCAAGCTCTTGTTTGATGATTCAGCTAACCCATTACCTTGTGGGTAATAAGCAGTTGAATGAATGAGTGCTATTTGATACCTGTGACAAAAATCAACCATTTTCTTGGATCCAAAAGCAACATCATTATCAGTGATTATTTTCCTTTGACAGCCAAACCCAGAGAGGATGTGGTCTTCTAGGAACCTAATGATGATAGAATCTGTGGCATTCCTAGAAGGTATGGCCTCTATCCACTTAGTGAAGTAGTCTGTGGCTGTTAAGATCCACTTGTGTTGTGCAGAAGAAGAAGGGTGTATTTCTCCTATGAAATCTAGGCCCCATTGCATAAAGGGACCCTCAACAGTTATGGGTTTTAAAGGTAGGGGGAGGATATTTCTTTTGCCTTCGAAAATCTGGCATTTGTGGCAGGCAATTATCATCTTATGGATGTCATTGAAAAGTGTAGGCCAATAATAGCTAGCTCTAAGTATTTTTTTAGCAGTGGCTTTCCAATTCAGGTGGCCTCCACACTCTCCTGCATGGAACTCTTGTTTAATCCTCTCAGCTTCAGCTTCAGGAAAACATTTAAGCAATAGGCCATTTGTATTTTTCCAGTATAAACATTCATTTAGTATGCAATAGTTTATGGATTTTATCTTATGGAATCTGGCCTTGGTCTTTGACAGTTCAGGAGGGGAATTGAGGTGTGTGAGCACATACAGAATGTCAGAATACCATGGAAAGTTCTGAAACTTCTCCTCGACAGTGGGATCAGGCAATCCTTCCTGCTCATCCAAGGCATCTACCATGTTTATGTCAAGGTCTTGTAAATTTGATTCATCCATTAGCTGAGCTAAGCCCTGACCTTTGATTAGTTTTTTGGGTTTTATCTCAAGGTCATACTCTAAGATAACAACAATCCATTTTCCCCTCTTCCCATCTGGGTCTTGGGACAAGAGGTCTTTAACCACTATATTTGGCACGTAGGCTATGGTGTGGGAATGCAGTATGTACACCCTAAAGTCTTTCAAGGCCTTAACCAAGGCATAGGACTATTTTTCCATTATGTTGTATTTCAAGGGTGCATCCCTCAGAGCTTTACTAAAGAAAGAAATGGGTTGTTCCATTCCCTCTGGATTTTTCTGCAGCAAAACTGCAGCTACTGTATGCTCGGAGGCAAATGAAAAAATCAGAAAATCCTTTGAGAAATCAGGACTGATTAGGACAGGAGTCCGGGTGAGTGCAAGTTTAACTGATTCAAAATATTTCTTAGCTTCAACAATCCACTTAACTCCTACACCTTTCTTTAACATGTTAGTCATATTCTTGAGGTGTTAAGCTAAATTGGGAATAAACCTTCTTAAGAAGTTGATTTTCCCAATGAAGGACTGTAACTCTTTAATGTTTCTCGGGTGTGTGATCTATATTATTCCCTCAACTCTCTGTGGGTCTATCCTAATTCCCTTCTCAGATATAATGTGGCCGAGAAGCTTACCTTCTTGTAGCCCAAATATAGTCTTTTTCAGATTCAATGAGAGACCGAACCTTCTACATTTTTCAAACATTCTTCTCAAATGTTTTAGGTGTTCTTCTTCAGTCTTGGAATAGACTGTTATGTCATCCAGATAGATGACAATAAAGTGCCCTATTTCATCTAAAAAGGATATTTCCATTGCTCGTTGGAAGGTTGCACCAGCATTCATCAGTCCCAAGGGCATTTTTAAATACATAAAAGGTGCCCCATGGAGTGGTAAAAGTTGTCTTGATTTGGTCTTCTGGGATCACTAAAACTTGGTTGTAACCTGAAAAACCATCTAACAGGGAGATCCTTTTTGAGCCTACTACCCTCTGAAGAATGTGTTCCATTTTTGGAAAAGGGTAAATGTCTTTGAGTGAGGCTCTGTTATGGTTCCTGAAATCTATGCACAATCTGATCTCACCTGTTTTCTTTCTCACAACCACTAGGTTTGAGACCCAATCAGAGAACCTCACAGGAACTATTATCCCTGCCTCGTACATCTTCGTTATCTCCTTTTCTACCGCAGGTAATTTTTTTGGGTTTATTCTGCGTAGTTTCTGTTTGAAGGGATTCTGATTTTCTTTCAGAGGTATTTTGTGCTGTATAATGTTTGTGTCATAGGATTTTAAGTCCTCGTAGCTCCAGGAAAACCCATCAATGAATTCCTTGAATAGGTCAATGTATTTATTTTTCATGTTTGCAGGCAGGGACTTAGCCAATTTAATCACCTTGGGCTTATCTTCAGTGCCTATGTTGCATTCCTCAACCTCAGAATTTGAGTGTTCTATAGTGGGATTTTTTTCTCCATCATCAAAGTCAAAAAGGTCCTCTAAAGGTGACAGCCCGCTGGGTATGTTCTTATCTTTGGCCTGCAGCACCTCTACTTCTTCACTATCTGCGTTTTCACATTCTTCATTTGGATTTCCAATCTATTCGTTTAAAGTGTTTATTTCTATGTTACAGGGTGGTTCTTCCTCATCTGAGGGCTCTTCACTTAGGCAGCTATCGTCAAATTTAGAGTCTGAATCGAAAAATTTAAACTCGTTCCTACCTATCAAGAAATCGTCAATCTGTTTATCGCCCTCAAAGACCTACCAATATTTTTCATTTTCTGGCACTGTAGGTCTAAATTTGGTCTGAATGATGATTTTTTTGTCGCTAGGAGGCTTGTGATACGAACTAGCCACGCAGGCTAATCCATTTTCAATTGTGTTCTGACTCCTAGGGACAAACACCAGTTCGTATTCTACAAAGGTTTTCAATAAATCCATAGCGTCATTCCTATACACTCTCAACCTAGGGTGTTTCGCTGTGTATTCACCATTCACTTGTTTTATAATCAACTCAGAGTATCCATGCACAACTATCCTACGGGCTCCTAATTTTTTCAACAGATTCAAGCCTAGGATAAGAGCCTCATACTCTGCAATATTGTTTGTACATTTGAATTGCATGTTACATGCATGGCTCTTTGCGTAGTTACTCTCTGTGTTATGTACCCACACTCCTGCTCCTGCATTTCTCTTGGTGCATGACCCATCGAAATTCATTTCCCACAAGGGGTCGTGTTCGTGTTTATCATATTTTTCTTCCCTAATGTGGGTTTCACTGGTCTGTTGTGTTACGGGGTCTGCATGGGACTGTGGATGGTGTTATAGCCTAAATCTACCTCAGGCTGAAGGAAGGCAGAGTCTAGGGTAACATCAAACCACGCTTAATCTGGTAGCCAGCCCTACCAGATCAGGAGAGGGCTCTCTCTTGGTCAATCTCAGCAAAGATAATCAATAAGGCTTGAGATGACTTGAAATAAAGGCTGATTTTAGGCTAGGTATATAAGTAAAAGAGTTTGATCTTGATTTTGGGGGTTTTTTTGGAATCAAAGGGAAAGGCAGTTTTGGGTCCGGGGATGAGGCCTAGTTTTTGCAGAGTTTTGAATGGGGCAAGGAAGGAAATTGTTTTGATACTTTGGATTGAATGGATGGATAGCTCAGACCGGTGAGGAGCTGAAGAGGGAAAGAAGCTTCAAGAATCCTCTTCAAATAGATGAAAACATGGAAAATTAAACAAAACTCAAGGCATAGAAAAGCAATCTAATGAATTCCACCTTTATAACTCACTTGTTTAATTTAAGAAGAAAGGAGAAGGGAAATGATACACATAAAACATCAGTGAACTTAAAATCACAGAGAGAAACACACCATCAAAACATAGAGCCACATGGATCCCAAATATTTCTGCAAACCATGGTCTATTTCCTTTGCCAAAATTGCAGAGATGAAATGTACAATGAAGTGCCCAACAATCCCAAGTGTCCAACCTCTGAAAAATGACTGAGAAAATACAAGATATAGACAAGCCTAACTCATTCCTATGCCTCTAGGGGTCGAGCTCACCATTCTACGAGCTGTTTCAACAAGATATAAACTAAGAACTGGAAAATAGGCAATGAAACAGTTTGCCTCTATAAGATAGGAAACTGATTCATTCAGTTACATTTCACTTTTTGGTGAATGAATCTACTTGGATGAGTAAAAATGTGCAAAAATTACATAAAATTCATGAAATTACATCAAGTTATATCAAGAGTTTCACATTTGGAGATAAAAAATTCAAACTAGCCAAAACTAGGCGAAAATCTGAGTTGCTGAGTGAAAACTAGGCCAAAATTCCCAATGCACCGCGCCTGAAATCTCTATGCGTCGCGCCACTTTGAGGTTGATTTTGAGGGCCTTCCCGGAGTCCAAATTGAGTGCAGGATAGCTCGTTGGAAATATCTGCCTGTCTAATTTCCAACCCAAGTCTAATTTATGAATTTGGTTGCCATTTTCCCCTCCAAAATTCCAGTCTCCCAACACTGCTTCTTGTGTGTCCAAAAAGTGGCAGAAAGGCCATTTTTAGGGTGTTTTTGACCCTTCATGCAACCCAAAACTTGTAAAAATCCTTAGGTAATGGGTAGGCATGTATAAATTTTCATGAAAAATCTAGAAATGCAAAGTTTTATTCAAGAGGAGCTGCCAATTATAAGCGAGCGCCAAGTGGTGCTACGCGTCGGGGGGGAAAATCTGTGTTAAGTCCAAAAAAATCAAAATTGACAAAAAGTTTCCCAAATTTCTTGAAATTTGGGCTGAATGTCCACCATAAAGCACTATGCTGAGCCAAAGAAGCTTCGGCCAAAATTTGGAGCCTATCATACTTTTTACGCCGCCTTAATGCCTTCTTCGTACATGCAATTCAGTTGTAGAGTCACTGTCTCGGTCATAAGAAGTATCCGTCTCCATGAGAATTTGCAAGGTCTGTGTTGTCTTGTATGATAATTAAAACTTTGGTGTTTTGATTTGATTGCCAAATATATGTCAAATGGGAGGGAATATGGAGGAATGGGGTAATGAAAGTGATGGGCTATAATCAAGTGAAATGGGAAATGGGAATAATAGGAAATGAAATGACTTTAGGGATATGGAGATAGGCTTAGGAATGACTCCAATGATGAGATAATAGTGAGGGGGGGGGGAAACAAGGTGATGGAAATAGAATTATTGGCACCAAAACAAGTTTAAAACCCTAAGGAAGCACTTCTCAATCAAGATAATAGGGTTTAGTTTTGTACTCAAATTTTTATAACCAATCTCATAATCAACACCAAGCACGAGTTATGAGAAATAGAGGAGTGGCTTTGAATTTATCAAGCATGGAGCAACCTGAGAAAATTTTATTTTTGGAGAAGAATGGCAAAGTTTTAATGTTTCAGCCCAATGCGCCGCTCAAGCAACCCAATGCGTAGCGCCACAACCCAATGCGTAGCGCCTTTTTGCAGGAGGATTTTGGAGACCTTCCCGGTGTAAAAATTGGGTGTGGGATAGCGAGTTGGAAAGCTTATTGATTCTAATTTCCAACCCAACTGGAATTTTTCAATTTGGAGTTCATTTACCCTGTCAAAAATCAAATCTCCCAAGACTGGTCAAAATATGCAAAATGAGGCTGCCTCAAGACAGAGTGCTATTGTAGGCAACTTTTAAAGGTCTTACTCAACTCCAAATTGAGCTAATGATAGCTCATTGGAAATATATTTGTGTATAGTTATCATTTTACTCATCAAGAAAGTCATTTGGCCAACCAAGCTATGAAATCTTGATTTTCCCAAGGTCACTTCAGAGGTGCATCAATTCTCCTGAGGAAACTGTATTTTTGACGTTTCTCTAAAACCATGACACCTGTGTAAAAATTGAAGGATATTTTCGTCCTTTTCCTATTTTGGACACAAACCTCTCTCATATTTCCCAAATTCATCTTTTCTTGCTCAGAAACATCATTTGAGTAAAACCTATCCCGATGTGTGGAACAAGGGATTTGTCGAAATGAATCTAAATGAATGGGATAAGGGGCTTCTAAATTCTTGAGAAAATTTTGGGAAGTATGGAGGGATGTTAGGAAGTAGGGGAAAGTGGAATTTCAAAGATTGAGTGAGGGGAAGAGGTCCAAAAGGGAAAAACACAGGCCTAGCCTAGAAAATTGCCAAGTTATAGCAAGAAACTAGGGTTTGTGTGAAAATGAGGAATTTGAGGGATATCAGTGATGGGAAGTGTTTAATAAGGTACATTAAGGATATTGGAAGGTGTATGGACATCAGGATACAAGTTTTGTTGATGATTTGACCATCCAAGAGAAATTACCTTCAAAACACTAGGAGAGGGAAATGAACCTTACCAAGGCACAACTGAAGCATGAACAATGTGTAAAATGACCCAGTGGAACTTGACGTGATGATGAAAACCCTCTGAATGATGGTACACTCAGATGAATGGTGACATGCACTGACATTTGAACAACTTTGAAAGGAGTGAAAGCAAACCCTAGACCTAATACCTAGTGACCGAATTTTACTTGAAGACTCACTGAAATGACAAAATTTGACCTTGACACCTTAAAATCACCTTGTAAGAGCATGTTTGATCACTGGAGGAAGGCTGAAAAGACTGACACTAACATTGGCTCCAATGGGGATGGTAGCTCCTTGGAGGTGCCAAGAACTACAGATCTTTGGAAAGCAGACAGTGCCTTCATCCATTAGGCAATGGAGTCAAAAACTCAAGCTGAAATGCATGACTAAAAACTAATGAATTGACGACACAAATTGACTCTCACTCAACTAAAAACTGACTCGATACTTAAATACAACTGAAAAACTGGAAAATATGCTCAATATGAAGCTTATTTAATACAACCTACTCTAGTTATTCTATTTCACTGCCTGATCAAGTGAAATGAAACAACCAATGCAACCAAGTAAGTATTCCAGCTGCTGTTTGGATTCTCTGCAAGTGCTCACTTATGAACAACAAGAGAGAACTATTGAAAGGCAACTCCCATGAAAACTTGTGAACAGATCTGTTGAATACTATGGATTCTCTATCCGCCTCCAAAAACACTGCATAAGGATATTGAAGTTCATGCACACTGGGACTTAGCTCATCCAATGGATTACTTTTCTTCTCCTCATACCATGAATGCAAACTTTGTTTTGAGCTTTGTGGCGAGACTCCTACTAAAAATGACAAAGATAACGGCTGCCAGATCAAATTTATATCAGCACACGTTTCAAGCTCACATGTAGTCAATGGAGTAGGACTTTGACTGCAGACATCATCCAACACATCAGCTATTGGATCGTGAAAAACTTGAAAATACTGAAAAGACTGTTGCAACCAATTTTCTATTGGTTCCGATGAGATTACATGATTTCCTATAGGCTGCTCATTTGAAGATTTACTATGCAATTTACCCTTCAAAAACTGAAACGATTCAAAACAGAAAGGTACAGAGTCATCTTGTATCATTTGATCATATGTGCCAGCTTCCAAGTCTTCATCTTCAACTTTAAAATAAATGGCATTCGGGGGCTGCAAATCTGGATATGAGAAGTCTTGAACAAGGTTTTCATTTCCCTCAAGATGGTCCAGATCAAGACTTGTCGACAGTTGATTTCCAATTGCATGGAAGTTGTCTCTGATGAACTGAAACAAATCAAAACAAAAAGGCAAAGATCTTTCACTTACTTCAAAATTTGCTGCACTTTCCTCATCATTTCCATAGCTGATATGTGATGGCTGAACATTGTATTCGAACTGCTGAAAGTGAACTTCCTCCTTCCACAAACTAGCTGTTGATTTGTCTGCAAGATTAGCTTCTGTTTGGAGAACATAATCATCATCATACTGATCAAACTAAGGAAAATCATCAGTATAAAACCCATCATCAAGCATACATGTCATATCAACAGATCTCTATTCTCCAAGATGATCTACAAAACAATCATTATCATATCTACGACAATTGGGATAAGAGAAAAAATGTTTTGGACCAACAACTTGTTCTTCTTCAATCATCGAGCCATGGGCTTGAAAATTATACTCATTCCTTGTGGTGATATTTTTCATCATCTCTTCTACTGCACTTACCAACATGTCAATATTTACCTCTAGAGATGTCGATTTATCCGGATCCATGTTTTTTCATCTCTTCTTCCTTCAACCTTGCCCTTCGGATCAGCAAATGAGCCTCTACATTTACTGCACTATTCTGCATCTCTTCAAGTGTTGCAATATTCCTTTCTCTCAACTGAAACTCCATTTCCAGATCAAAGGCACCTGGATAGTGCAAGAGAGCAGATCTAGGAGGAGGTCTTATATCAACTGGCATTGAATAATAAACTTGGTTAAATCTGGCAGAAAACTGTTGTACTGTCTCCCCTGGCAGTCTTTTCAGCTGGTTATACTCTTCTATAATCAAGAAAGGGTTTTGTCTGATCACCCACCTGTCGAGGAAAAATTTGACGAACTGCTTGAAATATAAGATGTTCACATCAGGCAGGGTTTTGAACCAACTCTTAACTTGGCCTTGAAAATAAAGAGCAAAAATCCTAATACTGACATCCTCTTCATTAAATTAAAAAAGGTCAAGAAAAGACTCAAAATTCAGAACATGTCTCTTAGTAGTGACGTTGTCGCATTCTCCGTCAAATCTTGGTAGATATAGGTCATGATTTTTAGGGAAAGCATGGGATATAGGAGGTAAAATCAGAGGCTTGTATCGATCTAGAATTTTACAAGGTATAGGGGTATGTACAAATGCTGTAGAATCAGTCTTGGTCTCTTGAGGTTCATCAGTTTGAAGATGGTCATCACAAGATTCGGAAGAAAGGTCTTGATCAAGCTCAAAAGCATGCAAATATTTGGTATTTACAATCTTCAAAGGGAAGGAATCAAATGCAGGGCGAGGATATTTTCTCAAATACAATATTCTTTGCAAAGCGTTTTTGACATTCTCGGGAAAAGAGAAGAAATAATTTAGAACAAAGAACAAACTGTCTTGGATGAAATTCCAACTTGAATACCTGATCTTTCCATATTGTCCTTTCATGTTTCTGCTGGTTAGGTTCATCCTCCAGTGGATCCTTGGATCTGATCTCGAAACTGATTTAGAGTCGCCAGGTGAATGATTTCAGCCTTGTGGTGTCTGATCGTTGCCCACCATCAACAATCAGATCTGAACTTGATTAGATCTTACTGAGGAAACCAGATGTTCAGTTCATAAACTAGATCGGAGATTGACTGAAACAACATTCATCTACTTTTGCTAATGCAAAGAAAGAGCATTTCGAAGGCTACCTGGCTAACTTCAGGCTCTGTCTATAGTTTATAAATAAAACAACAAACTTTTCTTCCCCAGTATGGTCGCCACTATGTTATTGCCTAAATCTACCTCAGGTTGAAGGAAGGCAGACTCTAGGGTAACATCAAACCACGCTTAATCTGGTAGCTAGCCCTACCAGATCAGGAGAGGGCTCTCTCCGGGTCAATCTTAGCAAAGATAATCAATAAGGCTTGAGATGACTTGAAATAAAGGCTGATTTTATGCTAGGTGTATAATTAAAAGAGTTTGATCTTGATTTTGGGGGTTTTGTTGGAATCAAAGGGAAAGGCAGTTTTGGGTCCGGGGATGAGGCCTAGTTTTTGTAGAGTTTTGAATGGGGCAAGGAAGGAAATTGTTTTGATGCTTTGGATTGAATGGATGGATAGCTCAGACTGATGAGGAGTTGAAGAGGGCAAGAAGCTTCACGAATCCTCTTCAAACAGATGAAAACATGGAAAATTAAAGAAAACTCAAGGCATAGCAAAGCAATCTAATGAATTCCACCTTTATAACTCACTTATTTAATTTAAGAAGAAAGGAGAAGGGAAATGATACACATAAAACATCAGTGAAATACAATCATAGAGAGAAACACACCATCAAAACATAGAGCCACATGGATCCCAAAGAGTGCTGCAAACCTTGGTCTATTTCCTTTGCCAAAATTGCAGAGATGAAATGTACAATGAAGTGCCCAGCAATCCCAAGTGTCCAACCTCTGAAAAATGACTGAGAAAATACAAGATATAGACAAGCCTAACTCATTCCCATGCCTCTATGGGTCGAGCTCACCATTCTACGAGCTGTTTCAACAAGATCTAAACTAAGAACTGGAAAATAGGCAATGAAACAACTTGCCTCTATAAGATAGGAAACTGATTCATTCAGTTACATTTCACTTTTTGGTGAATGAATATACTTGGATGAGTAAAAATGTGCCAAAATTACATCAAAGTCATGAAATTACATCAATTTACATCAAGAGTTTCACATTTGGAGATAAAAAAGTCAAACTGGCCAAAACTAGGCGAAAATCTGAGTTGCTGAGTGAAAACTAGGCCAAAATTCCCAATACGCCGCGCCTGAAATCTCTATGTGATGTGCCACTTTGAGGCTGATTTTGAGGGCCTTATCGGAGTCCAAATTGAGTGCAGGATAGCTCGTTGGAAATATCTTCCTGTCTACTTTCCAAAACAAGTGGAATTTCTGAATTGGGTTGCCATTTTCCCCTCAAAAAATCCAATCTCCCAACACTGCTTCCTGTGTGTCCAAAAAGTGGCAGAAAGGCCATTTTTAGGGTGTTTTTGACCCTTTAGGCAACCCAAAACTTGTCAAAATCATTAGGTAATGGGTAGGCATGCATAAATTTTCATGAAAAATCTAGAAATGCAAAGTTTTCTTCAAGAGGAGCTGCCAATTATAAGCGCGCGCCAAGTGGTGCTACGCGTCAGGCGAAAAAATCTGTGTTAAGGCCAAAATAATCAAAATTGACAAAAAGTTTCCCAAATTTCTTGAAATTTGGGCTTAATTTCCACCATCAAGCACTATGCTAATCCAAAGAAGCTTCGGCCAAAATTTGGAGTCTATCATACTTTTTACGCCGCCTTAATGCCTTCCTGGTGCATGCAATTCAGTTGTAGAGTCATTGTCTCGGTCATAAGAAGTATCTGTCTCCATGAGAATTTGCAAGGTCTGTGTTGTCTTGTATGATAATCAGAAATTTGGTGTTTTTATTTTATTGCCAAATATATGTCAAATGGGAGGGAATATGGATGAATGGGGTAATGAAAGTGATGGGCTATAATCAAGTGAAATGGGAAATGGGAATAATAGGAAATGAAATGACTTTAGGGATAGGGAGATAGACTTAGAAATGAATGTAATGATGAGATAATAGTGAGGGGGAGGAAAAAAAAGGTGATGGGAATAGAATGATTAACACCAAAACAAGTTTAAAACCCTAAGGAAGCACTTCTCAATCAAGATAATAGGGTTTAGTTTTGTACTCAAATTTTTATAACCAATCTCATAATCAACACCAAGCACGAGTTATGAAAAATAGAGGAGTGGCTTTGAATTTCTCGAGCATGGAGCAACCTGAGAAAATTTGATGTTTGGAGAAGAATGGCAAAATTTTGATGTTTCAGCCCAATGCGCCACGCAAGCAACCCAATGCACAGCGCCACAACCCAATGTGTAGCACCTTTTTGCAGGAGGCTTTTGTAGACCTTCCCAGTGTCAAAATTGGGCACGAGATAGCTCGTTGGAAAGATTATTGAGTCTAATTTCCAACACAACTAGAATTTTTCAATTTGGAGTTCATTTACTCTGTCAAAAATCAAATCTCCCAAGACTGGTCAAAATATGCAAAATGAGGCTGCCTCAAGGTAGAGTGTTGTTGCAGTCAACTTTTGAAGGTCTTCCTCAACTCCAAATTGAGCTCATGATAGCTCATTGGAAATTTATTTGTGTCTTGTTATCATTTGACTCATCAAGAAAGTCATTTGGCCAACCAAGCTATGATAAATCTTGATTTTCCCAAGGTCACTTCATAGGTGCATCAATTCTCCTGAGGCAACTGTATTTTTGACATTTCTATAAAACCATGACACCTGTCTAAAAAGTGAAGGAGGTTTTTCTTCCTTGGCCTATTTTGGACAAAAAAATCTCTCAGGTTTACCAAATTCATCTTTTATTGCTAAAAAAAAACATTGGAGTAAAACCTATCCCGATGTGTGGAACAAGGGATTTGTCGAAATGAAGCGAAATGAATGGGATAAGGGGCTTCTAAATTCTTGAGAAAATTTTGGGAAGTAGGGAGGGATGTTAGGAAGTAGGGGAAAGTGGAATTTCAAATATTTAGTGAGGGGAAGGGGTCCAAAAGGGAAAAACACAGGCCTAGCCTAGAAAATTACCAAGTTATAGCAAGAAACTAGGGTTTGTGTGAAAATGAGGAATTTGAGGGATATCAGTGATGGGAAGTGTTTAATAAGGTACATTAAGGATATGGGAAGGTGTATGGACATCTGGATACAATTTTTGCTGATGATTTGACCATCCAAGAGAAATTACCTTCAAAACACTAGGAGAGGGAAATGAATCTTACCAAGGCACAATTGAAGCATGAACAAGGTGTAAAATGACCCAGTGGAACTTGACATGATGATGAAAACCCTTTGAATGATGGTACACTCAGCTAAATGGTGACATGGACTGACATTTGAACAACTTTGAAAGGAATGAAAGCAAACCCTAGACCTAATACCTAGTGACCAAATTTTACTTGAAGACTAACTGAAATGACAAAATTTGACCTTGACACCTTAAAATCACCTTGTAAGAGCATGTTTGATCACTGGAGGAAGGCTGCAAAGATTGACACTAACAAATGGTTCTGTTCTTCATGACACGATGGAATTCAGAGAGGTGATTAGTTGACCGATGGCATTTTGTTTCTTGTCCTTTCTGAGTTTCGTTTTCAGTGCACTATCCAAAGGTTTCTTCTTCGTTCTCCTCTAAGTCCAGAGTGGCCATTATGTTAAAATCTATGGTCTCAACCCCTTTGTTTGTATCTCTATTTTCTGATTCTGGCTCTCCCAAGGATTCATCATTGCAAAAGATAAAGGAATCCAGATCTGTGTGCACAGAATACAGAGGAGAGTTTTCAGGCTTTTCAGGGCTGCTGACCAGGAATTTCATTTGTGCCTCTCTATACAGTCTCCTCAGCTGGCTAAAGATAGGGATTGTGGCATATGCCCCATTCATCTACATTGTACCTTGCAGCTTGGATCCCCATGACCTATATAGTAACATGCCATACTTAGGTGGTACATATGCCACTACAACATCCATAACCATACATTTTGCGGGGATCTAGGTAAGGTTTATACACAAGTCTTTGATTAGGCCCAGGCATTTTACTCTGCTAGAGTCAAATGAATATAAATATTTATAAGGGCAAGTTATCTCTAGGCCTAAATTTTCCATAACTGCCTTAGGCATTAAGTTGTGTGATGCCCCAAAGTCATGCATTGCATTTTGAAGGATCTTGTCATGGATATTGAGACTGATATAAAAAGGTGGTACTACCCCTTCCTGAGACTTATGTTCTATCTTTGGACCAAACAGAAGGGCTGGTTGATCATCACTCAAATTGACAGTGTCACTGTTTTCCCCTAGATTTAATTCTTTCAAAATGTGGCCTTTATATACATCCTGAGTGGCCAGCTCAGAGAGTGGGATAGAAATTTTAATTTTTGCAATCTCACTCTCCAAATTGAAAGTGGACTGACTCTTTGGAATGTTCAACTCTGTTTTGTTAGCCACCACCTTAGTGGCTGAATCAGTGGGCTGATTCTCACTATGTACAGTGTTTGTGACAGTTTTATCAAGAGCACTAACTCTAGTGCTAGTGCTGCTAGTTGGTTGAATTTGTTTATCGGTGTTTTGGTTGTCTTTTCCTTTGTTCTTCCTAAAACTCTCAGCTGCTGATTTGTTACTTTCGGGAGTTACTTTAGAAGTTTTCTCAGGCCTTTTATTGATGGTAACCTCAGAAGCCTTTGGTTTGGAAGTGTCTAGGCTCTTTTTGCTTCTAAGTTCATATTATTCTCTGACCTGCATGATGGCATTTTCAAATCCAAGTCTGTAATCCTCAAATTCTGATCTTTCCTCATCCCAGTATGAGGATGAGGGCTGCTCTTCCTCTGTGGAACAGTTGTGGATTAAGTTTTCTATTTCAAACATTTTTATTGTGGTTCCCTCAGACTCTTCTATGATTCCCTCATATTCATCAAGAAAGTTCTCCTGAAATGGGGGAATAATTTTTTGATCTGATTCTCTTTATCTGTTGGGAGTGACGTTGTTTCTTCTAAAGTTCTGATTCTGGTTATGGTTTTGATTTTTGTTTTGGTTACTTACTGTGACAATCATTTTTTCCATCATTTGCTATAGATTTTCCATGTTTTTAGATAGGCGGTCATAATTGGGATCAGATGTGGAAGCTACATTGTCATCTCTATATGTTACCCTCTTCTCAGCTCTCAATATTGTTTTTTTCTCAATTAGGTTAGCCTCTACACTCACTGCGCCATTTTGTATATCTTCCAATGTGTTGTAATCCCTCTCCCTAAGCTGGTAGGCCATGTCAGCATCAAAGCCTTCAGGATATTTCACTAGAGCCATACCTTGGGGAGGTTTCATATGTGGAGGGAGAGCATTATAAACGCTGTTAAACCTTGTAGAGTAGTCATGGACACTCTCTCCTACATTTATTTTCAGGTTCTTGTATTCTGCTAAGATTTGGAGAGGGTTGGCCTTAACTTCCCATTTATTTATGAAGGTCTGGTATAAGGAAGGAAGGTCTTCAATAGTATTAGGAGGTAGGCCTTTAAACCATTTCTTCACATCACCTCCTAAGCTCTGGGAAAAGATTCTCATTTTAACTGTATCATCATCTATCTCCATGTAGTCGAAAGAATCCTCCATCCTATCTACATGGTGCTGAGATGTGGTGGACTCTTTTGCAGTTAAGTGTGGGATCTTTGATTGATAATCGTTGGGTAGATGTACTAGAGGCTACGGTAAAACCAAAGGTGCATACCAGGCTGCCATGATGATGTTCTGGTGAGGTAAAGGGTTAGCTTGAGCAGCTGGTATGTGGATGGCAGGGATACTAGGACCAGCAGAAGTCTGCAGAGCAGATTTAGGGTGGCAGAGCCCCAAGTTTTGAATGAAGTGAATATCAGGAGGTGTAGATGGAGGGGTCTCTCTATCCCTAATGTGTTTTCCACTTTGGGTTGGTGGAATAGGTAACTCAAGGTCTGGCTGGTCTAGAGCACTATGTGACCTAGTTCTTGGTAATCTGCTTTGAGAGTCTAGGTCAAGATGAGTGTCTGATAGAGCTGTAAGGTCTTCTGGTGCAGAGTTAGCTCTATGGATGTGGCTGGAAATAGTTGGTCTTTTAGGCGTAGGAGATCTCTTGAGGATGCTCTCAGGGTTGTCAACTATTTCAGGTGGGTTTGGGTTAGGATAAGCTCTTGTGTGAATGGCTCTTGAAGCCAGAATGCTATTTTCCAACAAAGCAGCTTAACCCTACTTGTTACTTCTATTGTGGCTGATGTTGTAATGGGCTCTGGTCTCCCAGTGGAGTCTTATGTGAACCAAGATAATCAGCAGGCCTACTGATCACCAGTGGAGTCTTTTAATCATTTAGGAACTATGGAGCCACCAGGTGGAAGGTTTAGGATGTCTCAAGGGGGTATACTGTCCACCACAGTGTTTCTGTAATATCCTTTTTAGGGAAACCCTTAAAACACATAAAACTCTAACCAGAGATGGAATAGGAGGGCATTTACCAGATATTTCACCTCTGAAAGAGGATGAGATCCGGAGGCTGTCTGGCCCTTTCCAGACTCTGTCTAAGAGTGTGGGAGAAAACACACCAAGTGGTATAGAGGTTGATTTGCGAATAGGAGTGTTTAACTTCCAACCTAACCAAAGATTGTAGGTTTCTGAGGCTCTTGGGATGTAGTAAGATGGAAAATACTCAGAAATTCCCTAGCGGAGTCACCATTATGTTGGTGACGACAATGGGAGATAGGCAAATGTTATCAGTTATAGACTCGCAGATGTCCCCAGCGGAGTCGCCATTATGTTGGGGTTCCCATGTTTTGGCCAGATTGGCAAGACCAAAAGATGAGACAACATCAGAACCACTTTTAGACCCTAGGATCTAGCCCTCCTGGGTCCAGAGAGGGATCTCTCTATATAAGCAAAGGTTTTATGTCTTTGAAGCTCAAAGTTAAGATATTAGGCTAGTTATAGGCACGGGGTTTGTTTGTTTGATTTTTAGTTTGGTTGTTGGGAATCAGGAAGGAAGGGTTCAATATAAGACACGGGTGAGCAAAGAAGATTTTAGGCAAAGGAGGGATGATTCAGAGAACATTCAAGACCATTGGGCAATGGAGTCAGGAAAGGGTTTACTTGCTGTTCAATATGTAAACACTGTTACCGATGAAATAGGTAACCTGATCTCAAAACCGGAACTCTAGCCCAAAAAGACTCAAAAAACATGAAAAAACACCCCAAAAACAAAAAAAGTGTATTCCAGAACACACTTGGTTTTTTTTTAAGGTCAAATTTCAACATTTTATAAAATTATGCTAAAAACAAAATTGTTTCTTGAAAAAAGGATTGAAAAAACATCCTCAAAACAAAACCAGTTGATGTTGGAATAACAAAAAAAAAATTGTGTCATATTTTTGACATTTTAAAAAATAGAAATAACATTTTTTAATTTTTAAAATTCAGACATTAAAAAAAACCTAAAATTTAAGAAAAAAAATAAATTTAAAAAATAAAAACATTTTAAAGCTTAAAATTTAAAAATATATAGGAATAAAAAAATAAAAATAAAAACAAAATAAAATTTTAATTCAAACATTAAAAAAATCCTAAACTTTAAGAAAAAATAAAAATAAAAAATTAAAGATTAAAATTTCAAAATATATAGAAATAAAAAAATAAAAATAAAAACAAAATAAAAATATTAAATTAAAAAAATAAACAAGTTAAAAAAAGAAAGAAATTATAAAAAATAAAATATAGAAATTAAATTTAAAAAAGAAAAAAAAATGTTTATTAAATTAAAAAAAAAAAAAAAAAATTTAAAGAAATATATTAAATTTTAATAAATTTAAAACTTAAAAAAAAAAATTATTGAAATTAAAAGTAAAAAAATGAAAAATTAATTAAAAAAAATAAAATGAAAAACAAAATACAATAAAAATATTAAATTTAAAAAAATATATAGTAAAAAAACAAATAGATTTTAAAAAATAAATTCAATTTAAATTATAAAAAAATAAAATATATATATGAACTTAAATTAAAAATATATATATTATATTTTATTAAATTAAAAAAAATGTCAATATTAAAATAACAAATTAAATTTAAAAAAAAAATAATTAAATTTTAATAAATAAATGAATAAACAAATAAATTTTGAAATAAATAAAAAATTTTAAATTAAAAAGAAAAAAAAAACATTATTAAAATAAAAAATTAAAAAAACTTCAAAATCAATTAAAATTGAAAAATTGAAAAAAATAAATTAAAAAAATATATTAAATAAAAAATAAAATAAAATACAAATTAATTTGAAAATATTAAGTTAAAAAAAAAAAAAACAAAAAATCTAATTTTAAATACACAATTTTAATTGAAATAAAAAAAAATATAAAAGTTTTATGTAATTAAAAAAATAATAATAAAAAAATAAAAATAAAATAAAAAAAATATTAAATTTCAAATAAATTAAAAAAAAATACAAAATTTACTAAATTTGAAAAAATTAAATGAAAAAACTAAACATAAAATTTAATATTATATATATATATATATATATATATATATATATATATATATATATATATATATATATATGAAAAAAAAATCAATTAAATAAAAAAATACAAATTTAATAAAAATTATTAACAAAATTTAGAAAAAAAAATTAAAAACAAAAAATTGAATAAAATTATAAAAAAAAAAAAAATGAAAACAAATAAGATTTCAAATATAAAAATTAAATTAAAAAAATAATAATTTTAAATTTTTTGAATTTTAAAAAAGAAATCAAATTAAAAAATCAAATTAAAAAAAATAATTAAAAATTAAAAAAATAAAAAATTGTTTATCGTGGTGGCGCCGCCAATTGGCCTCCTGCCTAGGTGGCAACTGAGGCCAACCACTTGGTAGGAGGCCGATTTTGGGAATCGGCCTCCCGCCGCCCTTCCGCGGCGGGAGGCCGATTCAGGGAATTGCTCTCCCGCGGCGCGAGAGGCCGATTCCGGGAATCGCCCTGAGGCTGATTCCGAGAATCGCCCTCTCGTGACGGGAGGTCGATTCTGGGAATCGCCCTCCCGCCGCGGGAAGCCGATTCTGGGAATCGCCCTTCTGCGGCAAGAGGCCGATTTCGGGAATCGCCCTGAGGTCGATTCCAGGAATTTCCCTCCCGCGGCGGAAGGCCGATTCTAGGAATCGCCCTCCCGCGCCGATTCTGGGAATCGCCCTCATGTGGGTCAGAATCGCCACGAGTACGATAGGGAATACCAGGCCAATTAGAAATTAACCTCCTTCGGTGGCGGAGGTTGGCCACTGGCGGTTGGGGCTGCGTGCGACCTCCTCGCCGCCAGTCATTGGTCTCTGCCACTCCCCCAGGCTGAAGAGCGGTGCCACCGGGATCGAAAGATTCTTTTTTTTAATTTTTTTAAATTTTTAATTTGATTTTTTTTAAGTTTAAAAAATTTAAATTATTTTTTTTAATTCAAATTTTATTTTAAATTTATTTTTTTAATTTATTTTGTTTTTTTTTTAATTTATTTTGTTTTTAAATTTAATATTTTAGATTAATTATTTTTTAAATTTAAAAAATTTATTTATTAAATTTATTAAATTTCAATTTAATTCAATTTTTTTAATCTTTTAGTTTATTTAGTCTTTCATTTTTAAAATTTATAAATTGTTTCATTTAAAAAAAACAACAACAAATTTATGGATATTTGTTTTTTAATTATTTGCATGTGGTTTTTTTCATTTTTTTTGTTTTTTAATGATAGTTTTTTTTATTATAATTCTTTTATTTTAATTTCTTTTTCAATTTTTTTTGTTTTTTTTGTTTTTGTTTATTTTAAAATTTGTATTTTTGTTTTCTTATTATTATTTTTTTTAATTTAAATTTTTAAATTTAATTTTTTCTTTTTTTTATTTTATTTTTTTTATCTAAATTTTAATTTTGTAATTTAAATTATTTTTAAATTTTCTATTTAATTTTTTTTTTTAATTATATGTTTTTTTTTATAACTTGGAAAAAAATGTTTTTGATGTTTTTTTTTAATTTTTTTGGTTAATTTTTTTTTTCTTTAAATTATGTGTTTTTTTTTCAAATTTTGTCATTTCTTTTAACATAATTTTCGAATATTTTTGTTTTTTTTTGTTTTTTTAATTTTTTTTTTGTTTAAATTTTTTATTTTTACAAGTTAATTTTGTTTTTTTTAACGTTTTTATTGGTTTTATTATATATATATATATATATATATATATATATATATATATATATATATATATATATATATATATATATATATAAGTTTTGTGTTTTATTACCAACACAAAAATCACCACTCTAAAAAAAAAGGTTGATGTTGCATCAATACGTTTCAAAATTAGCATGAAAATCACCGCTCTAAAAAAAAAAGTTGATGCTGCATCAATACGTCTCAAAATTAGCATGAAAATCACTAAAATTTTAAAACAAATATTCATACTTCATAAATAAAAATATTAGAGTGTCAAAAATGTGCTAAAAAAAAAAAGGTGATTCTACATCACCACTTTTCAAAATCGGGTGTTTTTTGTGCTACCAAAAAAAAGTAGGTAACAGTGCGGTTACCTATTTCATCAGTAACAGTGTTTGTAGGCTTTCAGTTGGGCTAGTCATCTAAAGCATTGGATCTTAAAGATGATTGTGTGGTGGGAAAAGCAAGAAAGAAGGTGAAAGCAAGGAAACCTCCAAGGTGACCTTTCAGGAATCAGATCCAGGGATAGGACATGCCATTAGACAACCTGTGATCCAAGACCTAAAAGGTTTACTCTTCAAACAAGGAAACATTAAAGATTTTGAACACAAAGCTGAAAACCTGAGATCAGAGAGAGACTTTGAACTCTCAATGCTTCGGCATCCAACTTAAGGGAACTCGAAATGGTTCAATTAATTGAAAAGGATCCTAGTGAGACATAGACAGAGTTCTAGACTCCCAGTATCCCAATTCATTCAATTAAAGCCTAACAAGAACATATAAGAATAGATTCATTAATTCACACATTAGCTAGCAGTATATTTGACCACTACACTGGTCAAATTAGCTTAAAATCAATCCTCAGATAACACATACAGCAAAAAACATTGAAGGCAAGGAGAGCAGAAACATAGGGTACCTAACAAGGGTAAATCCTGTGCCAGATTTCTGATGCGTGCCAGAAGAAATGAAATGTAATGAACTAAAAGATAGAGATAGGAAAACATCACCGCTGCTTTAAATCAGGATCCAAAGAAATGTGCTTGTCATATTAAAGAGCAACACCAGTCAAGTAGAACATTACCAATAGCTTGATATTCAGTCTGAAAACATCTCCTTCAGCCTATCTTACAACTTTACATAGAGAACATGTCTCAAGAGAAACAACTTGCAATTCACAGATATCCAATCAACAACCTTTACAATCAGTTTCTTTTGAATTTTATAGCTGAAAGAGAGGCAGAGGAGGTAGATGAAAAACTAAATGCAGCATTAAAACTCAAAAGAGGAAGAGGGTCGAGGCCCCATTCTGTTTTAAATTCTGGGCATTTATCTTCAGTACTCTTTGGATGAAATAGTGGTCTTCGTCAGGCTGCAATTTACTCCAGGTAAGACTTTGATGTACTTGCTGTAATACCTCTGCAAAATTTTGATGAACTGAACAAAAAGGTAGAATAATGATGCAAGGGTCTGCCATACTATGAAACAAATGCTCTAATGGCATCAGGATTGTTTTCAGGGAAGAAAACCTCTCTAGAACACGACATAGAATGAAAACTGCATGGGCACTTCATCCTTTCACGGCTAGGAATATTCTGCTGATGGTGACACTGATATATATCATTTTGTGTGCCCTAGGCCTTCTGTGTGATTTCATGAGGTCTTCAATTCGATAATTTGTCTTTAATTATTGATTTAAGGCTCACAATCTTCAATTATCGGCCTTACATTCTCTGATCTTTCACTGACACTCTTTGCCGCTCCATTACTGTCTCTGACTTTGCAAACTTCGAGTTTAAATGGTGCTGGGGAGGTTTGACAGTGTCGAGCACCGTACATTGATGAAATCTTTGCTGTTGAATCATTCCAAAACATTTTCCTACAATATCAGGCTCGGACAATGGCTTTTTCTGCGCTCTATGTCACTGGAACAGTGACCATAAATCATGGCGCTTTCCGCCTGCCTGTAATCCTACAAAACACACAAAATAATTAAGAAATCCATGCTGGAGGGGAATGGATGCAGCAAAAGGCTTGTGGAATGGTGGTGCAGGATGGTGGAAACAGTGGGTAAGAATGCAAAATGGTGGAAAAAACAGAAAAATGGACCAATTATAGACCAGGGGTGGCGGAGAACACGTGGTGAAAACCTGGAGGATAGGTGGCGCAATACCAAGAAAATGGGGAAAAAACGATGAAAATGGGTGACGTGGAGTACTGGCGGTGGGGCCGGTCAAAGGCGGGGCGTTGGTTTAATCTGAACTGTCCGATCTCAGGAGGAGATCAACGGTTGAAAATGCATCGGAGGTCGACTGATGGTGGGCCAGGGGTCCCTTTTGCTTTGGCTACCGCTCGAGCATCTTCATGGCGCGATCACCGTTGGATGGATAGCTTCAGATCAAACGGTGTACGCGCATATCGCGTCGGGTTCGTGGACAAACGATAACGTGAGATGAGGGTGGTTTTCCAATAGTGCCCGAAGACACGTGTCGGGCGGTGACTTTAATCGCTGCGAAATGAAAAATACCGCTCACCCTCCAAAGGTGGTGCGATAGAAACTGCTGGTTTCTGCATAGTGCTCTGGCACGGGGACCACCGGGGTGGATGAAATATGGACCGTCGATCTGC
This sequence comes from Pinus albicaulis, assembly GCA_034641835.2. Lineage (NCBI taxonomy): Eukaryota > Viridiplantae > Streptophyta > Pinopsida > Pinales > Pinaceae > Pinus > Pinus albicaulis. The sequence continues at coordinate 1,673,342,616 of CM076578.1, forward strand.
GGATCAGATCGATGGTTGTGATATGATCGGAGGGGCGGACATGAAACGAAAGGTGCTTGCGATGGCTGTCGGATGCCGGGAAATCAACGGTTAATAGCGCTCCCGATATCCAATCGCGCTTAAGTGCTTTTTGGGTTAGCGCCTGATTCCAACGCTGGGTCATGTGGGGGGAAAAGGTTCTCGGGCTGAGCCGAAAGGGGCTAAACCTGAAATGTGAAGCATATGGGTTTGTTGGCCCATTTTCAATGGAGTTTAAGGCCAAAAGGGATAACGATAGAGGGAAAAAGGGGCTATTTGGCCAAACAAAGGGTATTTTTGAGGCTTAGAAGGAATTTGGGATGATTTAGAAGGTTTAGGAGGGATTTGGGGGTGAAAAAAGGGGACTTTGACAGAAAGGAAAAAGGTTAAAATGGGACACTCTACAGGGATACAAGGGAAAAAGCAGGCCATCTTGAGCACACCTTTTTACAATCAGTGAGGCATATTGACTTAGAAACAGTAGTGGAAATTAATCAAAGGGTAGAGGGCATGAAGAGGCTTCCAAGGATGATGTGTTTTCAAGAGAAATGCATTCCTTGAAGGCTCAACAAACAATTTAGCCCCCTGTTTGCTTGTCAAAAATTCATAGGGAGGGGATATGTTGGGCCTTGAAATTGTCATTCACTTCCATTACATTTTCACTTGTATTTCCATATTACCACCTTCACTCCATCTCCATTTCATTACATTTACCTTACCATTACCACTATTGGGTTACATTTATGTTTTTCCAAAATTTATTAGTTCTTAGCATTTTTAAGTGAATTTGTTGTTAAAAATTAGAAAATAATGTGCATATGCTTATACCTAACAAGTGGGATGAGATTGTTGCCATGTGTAGGTCAAAAGGAAGCTTCTAAAAGACCTTTATGTGGCCTACCAAAACCAAATTCAAATTTGAGTGGAGAAGATCATGGGATCATGAAGACATGTGTCTCATTTACTTTTTGTATTGAAACTCTAAGAAGATATGTGTCTCATTTCCTATTTTGTATTGAAACTCTAAAAAGACATGTGTATTATCATTTCCTATTTTGATTGTAACTCTAGAGATAGAGGGAGATATTCATGGACTCTCATTAATGAGATAACCTCTCATATTTTTGTATAAATAGGGGAAGCTTTCTCCTATCATGGGGAAAAAAAGAGGAGAAGAAGAGAAGGGATTATAGAGTGTTTTGTAACAAATCTTAAGATGGAATGGGATGTAGATTGGTGAGTTTATCAATAGAGAAGTTCTTTGATGCTGTTTTAATCACATCTTCAAGGAGCTAAGGGATTACATCGAATTGGTTGCAGAGGGCCCCTACTATTTGAGGAGGTTTTACATGTTTTCTAGATAAGTCATTTTCAATTATGTTTTGTCATATTTCCTTACTTAGACTGCTTTCTAAAATCATAGCTTTTATCATTATGTTTCATGTCATTTGCTTAGATAAAGGATCCTCATGATATTGCAGTTAGTCTCTTTATCAAGCTCTTCCAATACATCTCTATTAAATGTATGGGATTCAATTGTAATATTCTGTGTTATTAGAATTTCATTTTCTATTATTTAGTTAAAAAGAAGATCCTCATTATACTACAGTTAGTCTCTTTCAAAATCTCTTCCAATAAACCTCTAATTCACGAATGAGACTTAGTTGCAATATTGTGAGTTATTGATTGTTTTGTTTCATAGAAGATCCTTATCACATTATGATTAATCTATTTCAAAAGCTCTTCCAATAAACCTCTAACTCATGAATGAGATTTAGTTGTAATGTTATAAGTTGTTTCAGCATTTTCATAGAAGATCCTCATTATACTACAATTAGTATCTTTCAAAAGCTCTTCCAATAAACCTCTAATTCACAAATGAGACTTAGTTGTAATATTGTGAGTTATTGATTGTTTTGTTTCATAGAATATCCTTATCACATTATGATTAATCTCTTTCAAAAGATCTTCCAATAAACCTCTAACTCATGAATGAGATTTAGTTGTAATGTTATAAGTTGTTTCAACATTTTCATAGGAGATCCTTACTACATTATAGTAATATTTTTCTCAAAATCTTCCAATAAACCTCTATCAAATGAATGATATTTCACTGTAATGTTCTAAGTTACTGTTTGTTTCAGCATTTCCTTTAATGTTTTAGGAGATCCTCATTACATTAAAATTAATCTTTTTCACAAGCTCTTATAACAAATCTATAACTAAATGAATCAGATTAAGTTGTAGTGTTTTGAGTTACTTTTCATTTCATGAATGTTCATTTAGAAACTGTAATATCCATGGATTAGGACTCTCTATTTTCGTCATTTCCTATTTAGGAACAGAACTTGCAAATAAACTTTGTTTTAATTCATTTATTAACATTTCCTTTTCTTCCTCTTGACATAGATTTAACTTCATCTTTTTAGCATAGAGTAGCATACTAAGAATCAAACATAAAAACCCCAAAACATCAATATAATACTAAAAACAAACGAAGTAAGAAAAAGGGATACTTAGGCACATACAGTGCATTAAACTTCATCAGTTTACTAGCCCCGGTCGATAATTTATGTTAACAATTTAGGACACTAAATTGAGTAAACAGTGCAATTTGTAGAACGATTAATATTTATAATGTTTTGTGGTTTAATTTGAGGGAAATTTGTTTTTTTAAAAGGTGTTTTGTGGTTTAATTTGAGGGAAAGTTGTTTTTTTTAAATGTGTTTTGTGGTTTAATTTGAGGGAAAGTTGTTTTTTTAAAAGGGGTAAATGGCTTGTATTTTCTTATGATTTATATGGGGGACATGAAAATTCATGAAGATGAGTTTTGAGCACAAGAATTTGTATTTATTCCATTACTGTTAAAATGTTTTGGGTTATCTAAACTGGTTTAATGTTGATAAAAGAAATTAAGAATAAGCTATAGGTTGAAGTTATGTTGATATGATCATATTTGGAAGAGATGTTCATTTTGTTAAGCCTGTGGATCTAGTTTGAAATATTGTGAAAAGTGATATACTTCAATTTGTAGAAGGATGTGGGTGTCTGCATCGAGGTTGGTGCCTCAATAAAGTTGGAGTCTACTACAAATCGGTGCTTGAATATTTTTGAGATTGGTGCCCCAATCAAGTTGTAGCCTACAGTAGGTTGGTGTCTACAAATCTATTTTGGGGGTTGGTTCCTCCAACAGGTTGGTTCCTCCAACATGTTGGTTCTTTTAAACTGATGTAATCAAAGATTGAAACATATAAAAATATTTATGGTTTTATCTTGCAAGGATTTCCACATACATACATTGTTTTCATGTGTTGATATGATGTTAACTTTTATTGATAAGTCATATTATTTTCACTTATGATAAAATGGTGAAATTTCATAATTTGGTATAATTTGTTTCTACATTGATTCACTCCCTCCCCCCACCCGTAAGTGGGATCATTATTCTAACCATTGGTATCAGAGAAGGTTCCTTTAGGAACATTTAATCGCTAGAAGGTAGATCCAAGTAATAATGGGCATGAATGATTAGAATTCTAAAGAAAAAGCTAAAATGGACCTTGATGCAAATGTTGTCGTCCTTCTAAAAATTGAACTGGAAGAATCCAAGAGGATGAATGTAATTCTAGTTAAGAGAAAAGGAAGAAGATATTTTTCTTCCAAGGATATAATCGGAAGAGGCAAAGAAATAAACAAGAGAGTCAATTGCAGTATGAATCAATCTCGTTATGTAAAATAAGATATGTAAGACAAAATCAACAACAAGAAACACTCATCCTAGTACCAAAAATTCATTTATGGATAATGTTACTCATGCAATAAATTTGGTCATAAAGAAGTTGACTATAAAGTGTATGCAAGGATAAATTATGGAAGGAAAGAATTTTTGAATAATAGCTACTTCATAAACAACTCTAGAGGTATATATGAAAATTGTATTAGAAGAGGAAATTATTTTTCTCCACTATAGAATTATGTTAAATGTTACACATGCAAAAAATGTTGGCACAAAGCTTGGGACTACAGAAGTAGTCTCGTAATATCTCACAACCAAGGGAAGGAAGACTATGCCCCTAGAAAAGAAATTGCATGGAAGAAATGAGAAAAGCAGGACAAGTGTGGCCTCATGTTGTATGCTTAAAAACATGAAAATAAATGGTACATTGACAGTGGTTGTTCATGAAAATGACAAGATATCAGATTAAGTTCGTAAAACTTAAGGAGGTAGATGGAGGTAGATTAATTATTGGAAACAATGCATCTACAAAAACTATTGGGAAAGGGACTATCAACATCGATAATGAAATAATCAAGGCTCAAAATGTTTTATATGTTGAAGGACTGAAAAATAATCTCTTGAGTGTTAGTCAGATATGTGATCAAATATCACGACATAATATTTTTTACTACTTCTGTGCTCTGCATAGACCGCCTTCGACTGCCCTTTGTAGTGTTGTGGGCTTTGCAACTGCTAGGCCTTCCTGTGCGGGTCAGGATCCAATTCTGAGCCCTCGGCTGGCCCTCTGCGGACTGTCCTTGATCCCTTTACAGAGGAAGCCCTTTGCCAGGCACTGCGCATGCAGCTTCCTGGGCGTTAATCCTTGATGGAGCCTTCTGACCCTAATGGTCCTTCCAACGCATCAGTTACTTTAAAATCACTGATGGATGCTTCTCCAAACTTCAAAAGAGTCAGCCCTGCCAGATTCGTTAAAAATTCAAACGACATCCCTGAAATTTCCCTTGAAGCTATGCAAGTTCGAGCTCGAGCCCTCCAACTGGCAGATCATGGTATCATCGGAAAATTCATGGGCCTTTCGCCCTCTCCCAGCTCTGTCAAATATTGGCTGGACAAAAAATGTAAGTCATTAATACAAGGGAACGTCATGGCATCATTCTGTGGTAAGGGTTTCTACACATTTTACTTTGAGAATAAAGAGGATCGTGATTTAATCTTTAGGAATGGGCCTTACTTTATGGGTGCCCAGGGACTATACCTTGATTGTTGGAGCCCCAACTTCAACCTTGAATGTGAAATCCCCTCAGTTGTCCCTGTGTGGGTAAAACTCCCATTCTTACCTCTCCACTACTGGAACCACTCCACCTTCAAATCCATTACCAACAATTTAGGAAATTATATTGACTATGTCGAGCCGAAAGATGGACTATTCGCATGTGCCCACATCTGTGTTGAAGTAGATCTAGAGAAAGGCCTTCCTGAGGCAATCAAATTGTGCGTGGACAACTAGACCCATATTCAAGAAGTGGACTATGACTAGATACCGTTCAAATTCAAATTACGTAATGAATACAGATATTTTTCTCGTGAATGCCTGAAACAGGAGACAATAGAGGTTCAAGATGATCCAGGACAATGGCATGAAACAAAGAAAACAAAAAAGGAATCAAAAGCCCAACAAAATTGTACAGGATGCACCTCAAATCTTGGGGGCAAAGAAGCCACTGCTACTCTGCAACAAAAAAAAATGCAGGCCCAACTGAGACACAACCATCAGAAAAATAAAACCATACGATTGGTGGCCCAACTACTTCAGATAAGTCAAATAGGTTTGAAGTTCTTGATGACATGGAAACTGAGGAAGACACATGAGAAGAGGCGCCAAAAAAATCTCAACTATATCACACAGTTGTAGCAAAAAGGAAAGCTAAAAATCATGAAAAAACAAACATAGAGGAAGTAGGAATGTCGGAAGAAGAAGAGGGAGAAATTGGAGAGGAAGATGTAGCTTCACCTCAAGGCACAGCAAATGATCCAGGTATAGAAAAAGGCACTCTCATTGAGCATCATGCCAGAACATCAGGAAGGAAATAAAATAGAGAAATTAGGGAGGCCAAAGGAGAAAGAGACAAAGAATTAGGACACCAGACTACAATTATTCGCGAATTAGCAGACTTGAGCAGAAAAAAAAATATGAAGGGTAATCATGCAGGCCTGTTAAAAGGGGTCTCCATCTCAAAGAAGTGATAAATGAAAGTAGTTTCCTAGAATTGAAAAGGACTCAGTACCAGAAAGAGAAGAGAAGAAACCATGGCATTAATCAAGAAACAGAAACCGAGAGTTGTAATTATGTAGGAAACCAAGTTGAATGAGATGGATATTTCTACACATCGCCCCGAGATATGGAACAAAAGTGAGCTGGAGGCAGTGAGATCCCGTGGAGCCTCGGGTGGTATATGCACTCTGTGGGATCCTGAAAACCTCCTCCTGGTACGCACCCTAAAATCAGTTCATTGGATACCAACAAAATTTTTTGTCAAAATTATAAATTACACTATTATAATCATAATTATATACATGCAAAATACTTATGCTGAAAATAAATACTGTAGGAAGTCCCTTCAAGGCCTCAAGAACATAGAGTATGGCATGAATTGCATTCTAGGAGGAGATTTCAATACGGTACTAAAATAGGATGAAAAGAGAGGAGGGACAGTGGTAAGAGAAATTCATCAGGAAGACTTTAAAGACTTGCTAATGTAGTTAAATATCTTTGATGTGAAGCCAAGTAAATTTAAATACACATGGAATAATAAGAGGGAGGGACCGGGGCACATAGCATCAACGTTAGACAGATTTTTAGCTTCAGATATTCTGCTATCTTCGCCCTTCTCTATATCTTCAGATATTTTCCCATGGTGTGGATCAGACCACAGACTGATCATGCTCCTTGTTTCTCCTCTAGTTAACTATGGGCCAATTCTTTTCAATTTTTCCACACTATGGATAGAAATAGTTGGATTCTTTGAAATGATTGCTGCTTCCTAGAATCAGTGGGTAAATGGCATCCCTATAACCATATGGGAAATAAAATTCAAAAGGTTAAAAGAAGACATCAAAGAAGACATCAAAGAATGGATTAAAACATACAATGCAAATATGCCCCTAAATGTCAAAACAACAGAAGACAATCTTGCAAAATAGGAGGCTCAAATAGAAAATAATGAAGTGGAGAAGGTGGACTTCCAAGAAGAAATAAAAATGTTCCAAACATACCATGCGAGCCTGAGGCAAGAGGAAAATATGTGGCGGATCAAGTCACACAATAGTTGGCTCAGCTCCGGAGACAGGAACATGAAATATTTCCAAAAGAAAGAAAAATTTCGAAAGATCAAAAATGGCATCACCCAAATTCAGCATGGATCTCAATCTCTCGACTCTTTTCTTGATATTAAGGTTGTTGAAGTAGATCACTTCTCTTCCCTGTACCATCATGACCAACCCTATGCCCCCATTAGTAAATCCTTTTTCTTGGACTCGATGCCTTCTCTGGTGAACTCTCATGCCAACAAAATCCTTGATGCCCTGTCTGATCCTCGATAAATTCAAAAACAAGTCTTTTCCTTTTCCCTAGATAAGGCCCCTGGAATTGATGGCTTCACCACTAAGTTTTATCAAACCTATTGGCATCTAATAAAAAGATATTTATGTCGAATTATCAGGTACTCCCTGAAGATCTCATACATTGGCAGTTAAATAAATTTAGCCTTTTTAGCCCTGATACCAAAAGAACGAAATCCATCCTCTTTCTCGTGAGGCCAATTTCCCTCTAAAACTTCTCTTATAAAATTATTTCCAAAATCCTAGCCCTTAGACTGAAAGTCCTCCTGCCTCTTCTCATCTCTCCTAATCAAGGCGGCTTTGTCTCGGGAAGACAAATCTATGACAATATAATGTTAATCCAAGAAGCCATCGACTCAACTTGGAGACGTGAGGAAAAAGGAATGGTCATTAAACTGGATATGGCCAATGCATTTGAGAGGGTTCGGCACAAATTTCTCCTCGACATAATGAAGAAGATGGGATTTAAAGATACCTTCATTGGATGGAATGAGAAATGCATTGTGAGGCCCTGGATCTCTCCCTTGATTAATAGTAGGGGGGATGGGTTTTTCAAAGCATCAAGAGGTCTCCGACAAGGGTGCCCCTCTAGCCCTTTTTATATATTTTGGTTGGAGAGGTCCTAAGTCACAGCCTTGAAGTATCAAGGCTCTCTCAACACATCTCGAGAATTAGATTTAAAGAAGGAATCAAAATCATAAATGATGGGCAATTTTTTGATGATACAACTCTTCTTGGTGGAGCCTCTCTGGTCATAGCTAGAATATTCAAATCTTATCTAAAAAAATTCCAAGAAGCATCTAGAGGGAAAAAAGAAATTCCATATTGGAATATCTCCCTTAGAAAGGCCAAAAAAATAGAAGAAATATTAGGGTTTAAGGTAGAAATAGACTTGAAGGAATTTAAATACTTAGGAGTCCCAATTTTCTTGAAAAGGACCAGTCCTAAGGCCTGGCAAGGCATGATTGAAAAAATGAAATAGAAAATAACCAATTGGGAAGGGATTAGGCTAAAACCTGCAAGTCATCTCATTCTTATCAAATCAGAGTTGTCTTCTCTCCCTATATATCAGTTTGTGGTCCTCCAGGCTCTGAAGTATGTCCTGCAACAACTTGGAAGTTTCATAAGGAAGTTCTTATGGGAAGGATGGAAAAAAACAACAAGGAAATATCACATGGTAAACTGGAAGACTGTTGCAGTGCCCAGGCAACATGGAGGACTCAGAATTCGTGACCCAAGATTAACGAACCCAACAATTGGGGCCAAATTATGGTGGGGGCTAGTCACAAAATCTGAAGAATGATTGGCTCAACTAAAAAGAGGAAATTTTTTCAAGAAGAAAGAATAGGAAAAAGGTATACTCCAACCACTCAAGGCTCCCCAATTTCACATCTTCTTCTATCCTCATCCCCTTTAATTACTCAAAACATCAGCAGAGTTCCTGGAAATGGTCTGACAGTCAAAATTTGGGAGGACAGAATAATGAATAACGCCCCTCTAACATATTTGGAACAACTAAAACCCCTCCGTGATCACTTCATATTGATTGAAATCACAACCTTGGCACAAATCTCAGTACGTGATGACAAGAGGAAATGGAAATGATGGCTTCTTTTGGATATCCTCAGAGAGCTAAATTAGCAAAAAAATGAACCATTCAATCTTCTCGAGTGATGGTCTCCAACTTCGAGAGATAAAATGGATAAAGGGTGGTGGAAGAACACACACTACACAGTCAAAGAAAGCTACATGCATCTCCTCTTCGAAGAATAGGTCCCTCCCAAAAGTGGGATATGGAATCATATTTGGAAGCCAAATTCTATTACCGAAGAAAATTACTTCAGCTGGTAGCTAAATCATAAGAAAATTCTCACACAGGACAACATCAAGAAAAGAGGTATAAGTGGGCCGACCAGGTGACCTCTTTGTGAACAAGAGGAAGAAACCATAAATCATTTATTCATAAAATGAACTTACAACAAACAAGTCTAGAAGGAGGCTTTCGAGCAGATATTCTCCAAAATCGATTGGCCAGCAAAGACCTCCACGTTCTTCTCAACACCAAAAAAATGGTACAAAGGAAATCTCCAAAATAAACCGAATCTGAAATTCATCCTTCAATCTCTTCCAAAGTATATCTGCTAGAAGATTTGGATGGCAAGAAACAAATCGATCTTCAAAATGAAAAAGCCTGTAGCCAAAGTTTCAACGATCTCAGCCTTATCCTTCTGTTTCGAGTTCAACTCCCCCTAGCTTGACTTGTCGTTAGATATTTTAGAATTGGATTGGCTATCTCCATGGTCCTAGAGAAATAAAACAATAATAACAAATGTGGGTCCACCAAGCTGGTGTCTTAGAAGCACCGAAATGGAGCTAATGGACGAGATAAATAAGAAAGGGAATTGGACTCTTATGTTCGACGGAGCCTCCAAAGGAAACCTAGGGGAGGCTGGGGGAGGAGGGGTCCTCATTGATCCTGATGGAAAAACAAGGCACAAATATGCCTGGGGGATAGGAAGAGAAACCAACAACCTAGCAGAGGCAAGTGGCCTTTGGCTCAGAATCACCATCGCAAAAGGAAAAGGTGTGAGACATTTGTGAGTACTGGGGGACTCCTATATCCTAATCAAAAACTTGGTTCAAGGGAAGGAAACTGAAAATGCTAGAATTAATCAAATTTTAACCAGAATTAAGGAGGAAGAAAACAAATTTGAAGGCATCCACGACACACATGTGCTCACAGCCCTAAAAACTAGAGAAAATGAGCAAGCTAATAAAGGGTGCAAATTGATGAAGGGCATATGCGACATCGATGGAAACGTTGACACCAAATATATCCCCTAACTATAAGGATTCTGGACACCACATATCTCCACAGTGGTATGATATTGTCCACTTTGGGCCTAAGCCCTCATGGCTTTGCTTATGGGCTTTACCCCAAAAGGCCTCATACCAATGGAGATATTTGTCCATCCTTATATACCCATGATCCTCCCCACTTCTAGTCAATGTGGGACTTTGGTCGTATACCCAGCAATCCTCCCCTCGAACAAAAGACCATCGAGCCTCCCCTCAAACGATTATCCATCCGTCCACTCTCTACCAACCAGGATTCTCCGCTCCAATGCGTTGGAAGCACACGCCTTACATGGAGCACCACCTGCCTCGAGAGCTTGCTCTATCCTAGGTCAAATCCTCTTCACCGTGTTGGGACCAGGACACGTCCATGAAGAATCCGGAGCATACCGCCTGTCTAACCGAGCTCATCCACGGATCCCATCGTGATATTACCGGGGCCCACCACCTTCATTCGGCATTCGAGGATTCATCCACTTCGCTAACTTCGGGGCATGGCTCTGATACCACTTGTAAGAATTTTGGACACCACATATCTCCACAGTGGTATGATATTGTCCACTTTGGGCCTAAGCCCTCATGGCTTTGCTTATGGGCTTTACCCCAAAAGGCCTCATACCAATGGAGATATTTGTCCATCCTTATATACCCATGATCCTCCCCACTTCTAGTCAATGTGGGACTTTGGTCGTATACCCAACACTAACCCTTCCATGCTTACTGGCACAATGAATTTGACCTCAACCCCAGCTTTCATAGGAAAAACATGGATAAGGAAACAACATTTCTTTTGGAACATCATTTGGATGGAACAACATTTGGAAAACAACATTGGAACAACATTGGAACATCATTTGGATGGAACAACATTTGGATGGAAAAAAATTTGGATGGAACATCAGTGGAAAATAATGGAACATCATGTGGATGGAACAACATTTTGAAAACAAAGGAAAAACAATTCCTTTGGATAGAATTGGAACAACACTCATCGTGGACAACATATGGACAACATTCGTTATGGACAACTTTGAACCAGCATGTGCACGGCATTTGGACGACATATAGAAATCATTCATTTGGGACAACAATGGGACAACAATACCTCCAGACAACATTGGGACAACATACCCTCTGTACAGTATTTGGACAATATCCTCTTCAAGACTGTATCCTCTTCTAAGCACCGGTTCCCAACAGAAATGGATAAGGCAGTACCAATCTAATTTTAAATGGACAAGCACAAATGAACATACCTCGGTAACTCATTTTGTAATCTCTATAGCACACATGGGAATAAAATGCATCGTAGATATGTATAAAACAAAAATAAGGCATCGACGAAGACAACCCTGTATGTAGTTAGGGACACGTTTCCGAATTTTGGCATGAAAATGACACAATGTAATCTTCTAGCTTAATGCCATGATCCGGATGTGGATTAATGAAACTAATACTATTCACGATTAAAAAAAATGTGTGATCAATGGTATGTTCTCACATTTAATTCCAAGATATGTGAAATCAAAAATTCCAATACAAGAAAACTAAAAGCAAGAACTAACAGGACTGGAGGCAATGTATACACTCTTGATGGTGTTGCATTAGAAAAAGAGGAAAAAGTTGGCTATGGAATAGAATATTTGGACATATAATTTTTCATAAAGGACATTAAGGACATTAAGGAAATTCCTAAAATATGGAAGCCTCGCAATACCATTTGTAAAACATGCCAATTTGGAAAACAAACTAGAGTCTTCTTAAAAACAAAAACAATATTCAACATCCAGGCTATTGGAAATCATTCACACTAACTTTTTTGAACCATCTAGATCTCAAAATATAAAGGGATAAAGGTACTTTATGTTATTCATAGATGATTATACAAGAAGGACTCGGGTTACTTTTCTTAAAGAAAAATTAGAATCTTTTGAAAAAATTAAGGCTTTCAAGACTCTAGTTGAAAATGAAATAGATTTAAAGATCACATATCTAAGAATAAATAGAGGAGGAGAATTCACCTCACATAAATTCAATGATTTTTATGAACATCATGAAATCAGGATACATTTCACTATTGCAAGAAATCCATAGTAAAATAGTGTGGTTAAAGAAATAATCAAATAGTTCAATATATGGCAAGATGTCTACTCTTTGAAGCTCAAATACATAATAAATTTTAGGGAGGAGAAGTAAACACGAAAAACTATATGTTGAATAGAGCTCAAATGAGGAAATATAATACCAAAATTTTTTTTTGTACACACCCTAATATCAGTTCATTGGATACCAACAAAATTTTTTGTCAAAATTATAAATTACAATATTATAATCATAAATATTTACATGCCAAATAATTATAATGAAAATAATTATTGTTGGAAGTCCCTTCAAGACCTCAAGAACATAAAGTATGGCATGAATTGCATTCTAGGAGAATATTTCAATAGAGTACTAAAACAGGACGAAAAGAGAGGAGGGACAGTGGTAAGAGAAATTCATCCTGAAGACTTTGAAGACTTGCTAATGTAGTTAAATATCTTTGATGTGAAGACAAGTAAATTTAAATACACATGGAATAATAAGAGGGCGGGACCGGAGCACATAGCATCAAGGTTAGACAGATTTTTAGCTTTAGATATTCTGCTATCTTCACCCTTCTCTATATCTTCAGAGATCTTCCCATGGTGTGGATCGGACCACCGATTGATCACACTCCTTGTTTATTCTCCAGTTAACTATGGGCCAATTATTTTCAAATTTTCCACACTATGGATAGAAATAGCTGGATTCTCTGAAATGATCGCTGCTTCCTAGAATCAGTGGGTAAATGACATCCCTATAACCATATGGGAAATAAAAGTAAAAAGGTTAAAAGAAGACATCAACGAATGGATTAAAACATACAATGCAAATATGTCCCTAAATGTCAAAACAAAAAAAGAAAAACTTGCAAAAAAGGAGGCTCAAATAGAAAATAATGAAGTGGAGAAGGTGGACTTCCAAGAAGAAATAAAAATGTTCCAAACATACCATGCAAGCCTGAGGCAAGAGGAAGATATGTGGCAGCTCAAGTCACACAATAGCTGGCTCAGCTCCGGAGACAAGAACACGAAATATTTCCACAAGCAAGAAAAATTTCAAAAGATCAAAAATGGCATCACCCAAATTCAGCATGGATCTCAATCTATCGACTCTTTTGTTGATATTAAGGCTGTTGCAGTATATCACTTCTCTTCCATGTACCATGATGACCAACCCTATGCCCCCATTAGTAAATCCTTCTTCTTGGACTCGATGCCTTCTCTGGTGACCTCTCATGCCAACAAAATCCTTGATGCCCTGCCTGATGCTCAAGAAACACAAAAAAATGTCTTTTCCTTTTCCCTAGATAAGGCACCTGGACTTGATGGCTTCACCAGTAGGTTTTATCGAACCTATTGGCATCTAATAAAAAGAGATTTGTGCCGAATGATTGGGTACTCCCTGAAGATATCATACATCGGCAGTGAAATAAATTCAGCCTTTTTAGCCCTGATACCAAAAGAACAAAATCTATCCTCTTTCTCGCGAGGCCAATTTCCCTCTACAACTTCTCTTATAAAATTATTTCCAAAATCCTAGCCCTTAGACTGAAATTCCTCCTGCCTCTTCTCATCTCTCCTAATCAAGGCCGCTTTGTCTCGGGAAGACAAATCTATGACAATGTAATCTTAATCCAAGAATCCATCGACTCAAGTTGGAGACGTAAGGAAAAAGGAATGGTCATTAAACTGGAAATGGTCAATGCATTTGAGAGGGTTCGGCACAAATTTCTCCTCGACATAATGAAGAAGATGGGATTTAAAGATACCTTCATTGGATGGATTGAGAAATCCATTGTGAGGCCCTGGATCTCTCCCTTGATTAATAGTAGGGGGGATGGGTTTTTCAAAGCATCAAGAGGTCTCCGAAAAGGGTGCCCCCTCTCACCCTTTTTATATATTTTTGTCGGAGAGGTCCTAAGTCGCAGCCTTGAAGCATCAAGGCTCTCTCAACACATCTCAAGAATTAGATTTAAAGAAGGAATCAAAATCATAAATGATGGGAAATTTTTTGATGATACAACTCTTCTTGGTGGAGCCTCTCTAGTCATAGCTAGAATATTCAAATCTTATCTACAAAAATTCCAAGAAGCATCTGGAGGGAAAATAGGCAATTCCATATTGGAATATCTCCCTTAGAAAGGCCAAAAAAATAGAATAAATATTGGGGTTTAAGGTAGAAATAGACTTGAAGGAATTTAAATACTTAGGAGTCCCAATTTTCTTGAAAAGTACCATTCCTAAGGCCTGGCAAGGCATGATTGAAAAAATGAAATAGAAAATAACCAATTGGGAAGGGATTAGGCTAAACCCTGCAAGTCATCTCATTCTTATCAAATCAGAGTTGTCTTCTCTCCCTATATATCAGTTTGCGGTCCTCCAGGCTCTGAAGTATGTCCTGCAACAACTTGGAAGTTTCATAAGGAAGTTCTTATGGGAAGGACGGAAGAAAACAATAAGGAAATATCACATGGTAAACTGGAAGACTGTTGCAGCTCTCAGGCAACATGGAGGACTCAAAATTCGTGACCCACGATTAATGAACCCATCAATTGGGGAAAAATTATGTCGGGGGCTAGTCACAAAATATGAAGAATGGTGGGCTCAACTAATAAGAGGAAAGTATTTCAAGAAAAAAGAACAGGAAAATGGTATAATCCAGCCACTCAAGGCTCCCCAATTTGGTGTCTTCTTCTATCCTCATCCCCTTTAATTACTCAAAACATCAGCAGAGTTCCTGGAAATGGTCTGAAAGTAAAAATTTGGGAGGACAGAATATTGAATAGCGCCCCTCTAGTAGATTTGGAACAACTAAAACCCCTCCATGATCACTTCATATCGATTAAAATCACAACCTTGGCACAAATCTCAGTATGGGATGACAAGAGGAAATGGAAAGGATGGCTTCTTCTGGATATCCTTGGAGAGCTAAATGAGCAAAAAAATGAACTATTAAATATTCTTGAGTGATTCTCTCCAACTTCAAGAGATAAAATGGATAAAGGGTGGTGGAATAACACACACTACTTAGTCAAAGAAGGCTACATGCATCTCCTCTTCGAAGAATGGGTCCCTCCTAAAATTGGGATATGGAATCGTATTTGGAAGCCAAATGCTATTACCAAAGTAAATTATTTCAGCTGGCAGCTAAATCACAAGAAAATTCTCACACAAGACAAAATCAAGAAAAGAGGTATAAGGGGGCCGACCAAGTGACCTCTTTCTGAACAAGAGGAAGAAACCATAAACCATTTATTCATAAAATGAACTTACAACAAAAAAGTCTAGAAGGTGGATTTTGGGCAGATATTCTCCAGAATCGATTGGCCAGCAGAGACCTCCACGTTCTTCTCAACACCGAAAAATTGGTACAAAGGAAATCTCCAAACTAAACCGAATCTGAAATTCATTCTTCAATCTCTTCCAAAGTATATCTGCTGGAAGATTTGGATGGCAAGAAACAAATCGATCTTCAAAATAAAAAAACCTACAGCCAGAGTTTCAATGCTCTCATCCTTATCCTTTTGTTTCGAGTTCAACTCCCCCCAGCTTGAATTGTCATTAGATATTTTAGAATGGGAGTGGCTATCTCCATGTTCCTAGAGAAATAAAACAATAATAATAAAGGTAGGTCCTCCAAGCTGGTGTCTCAGAAGAACCGAAATGGAGCTAATGGATGAGATATTAAATAAGAAAGGGAATTGGAATCTTATGTTAGACGGAGCCTCCAAAGGAAACCCAGGGGAGGCTGGGGGAGGAGGGGTTCTCATTGATCCTGATGGAAAAACAAGGCACAAATATGCCTGGGGGATAGGAAGAGCAACCAACAACCTAGAAGAGACAAGTGGCCTTTGGCTCAGAATCACCATCACAAAAGGAAAAGGTGTGAGACATTTGTGAGTACTGGGGGACTCCTATATCCTAATCAACAACTTGGTTCAAGGGAAGGAAACCGAAAATGCTAGAATTAATCAAATTTTAACCAGAATTAAGGAGGAAGAAAATGAATTTGAAGGCATCCAGTAAAGGAGCAAATGAGCAGGCTAATAAAGGGTGCAAATTTATGAAGGGAATATGTGACATTGATGGAAACGTTAACACCAAATATATCCCCTACCCCTTCCATGCTTACTAGCACAATGAATTGGACGTCAACTCTAGCTTTCAAAGGAAAACCATGGATTAAGAAACAACATTTATTTTGGAACATCATTTGGATGGAACAACATTTGGAAAACAACATTCGTACAACATTCGAACATCATTTGGATGGAACAACATTTGGATGGAACAAAATTTAGATGGAGCATCATTTGAATGAAACATTAGTGGAAAACAAAGGAACATCATGTGGATGGAACAACACTTGGAAAACAAAGGAACAATAATTCCTTTGGATAGAATTGGAACAGCACTCATCGTGGACATCATATGGACAACATTCGTTATGGACAACTTTGAAATAGCATGTGTGCGACATCTGGACGATATATAGACATCATTCATTTGGGACAAAAATGGGACAAAAATACCTATAGACAACATTGGGACATCATACCCTCTGTACAGTATTTGGACGGTATCCTCTTCTAAGCACCAATTCCTAACAAAAATGGATAAGGCAGTGCCAATCTAATTTTAAATGGACAAGCACAAATGCACATACCTCGGTAACTCATTTTGTAATTTCTATATCACACATGGGAATAGAATGCACCGTAGATATAGATAAAACAAAAATAATTCATCTACAAAGACAACCCTGTATGTAGGTAGGGACACATTTTCGAATTTTGGCATGAAAATAACACAATGTAATCATCTAGTTTAATGTCGCGATCCGGATGTGGATTAATGAAACTAATACTATTCACTGTTAAAAAAATATATGTGTGATCAATGGTATGTTCTCACATTTAATTCCAAGATATGTGAAATCAGAAATTTCAATACAAGAAAACTAAAAGCAAGAACTAACTGGACTAGAGGCAATGTATACACTCTTGATCGTGTTGCATTAGAAAAAGAGGAAAAATGTGGCTATGGAATAGAATATTGGGACATATAATTTTTCATAATTTGGTAAAATTTACAAGAGCACAAGCCATTAAGGACATTCCTAAAATATGGAAGCCTCGCAATGCCATTTGTAAAACATGCCAATTTAGAAAACAAACTAGAGTCTTCTTAAAAACAAAAAGAATATTCAACATCCAGGCTATTGGAAATCATTCACACTAATTTTTTTGAACCATATAGAGCTCAAAATATAAAGGGATAAAGGTACTTTATGTTATTCATAGATGATTGTATAAGAATTACTCAGGATACTTTTCTTAAAGAAAAAATTGAAACTTTTGAAAAAATTAAGGCTTTCAAGACTCTAGTTGAAAATGAAATAGATTTAAAGATAAAATATCTAAGAATAGATAGAGGAGGAGAATTCACCTCACATGAATTCAATGATTTTTATGAACATCATGAAATCAAGATACATTTCACTATTGCAAGAAATCCACTGTAAAATAGTGCGGTTAAAGAAATAATAGAATAGTTCAAGATATGGCAAGATATCTACTCTTTGAAGCTCAACTACATAATAAATTTTAGGGAGGAGAAGTAAACATGAAAAACTGTATGTTGAATAGAGCTCAAATGAGGAAATATAATACCAAAAATCCTTACAACCTATGGAAAGGGAGACCAACCACAGGTAAACACTTCAGAACTTTTGGAAGCAAATGCTACATTAAAGTAAATGGAGAAAATTGAATTCAAAGCTGATGAAGAAATATTCTTAGGATATTCCTATCGAAGAAAAGGATATAAATGTAATATAAAAGGGCTAAAAAATTATTGAATGCATTGATGTGAAAGTAGATGAAGCCCTTCCCTATAATGAAGTGTTACCCCAAGTTCAACCACAATCAATCATCTTCCAATAATCACAATCAAATGAACATGAGGATGAAGAGCATGATGAAGATCAAAGAGAATAAGAGGATCCATTGCACGTAAAAACTCCATCCATGTTATCCCAAAATTTCATAAAAAAGATAGCATCATAGGCACATGTCAAAAATAGGTTGAAACATCAAAGAAAGTAGATCTAGGTGAAAAAATTTCCTAAAATATGAAAATTCATCGAAGCATGAATTGAACTATCGGATTTTCATATTTTTTGTCTAGATTGAAGAAAATGTGTTAACTATGGTTGACCATTGATGTATCTCTCTGAGTTACAATGATCATTCATTTCAATCAAATTTAGCAATAAAATGAAATTAACATAAATCAAAGAAATGCATTAAAGTAAACTAATTTATTTTGTTAGATGATTAAAATGAAATGGATATGTTTATTTCTATTATAAATTCCATGTATTCAAGGAATAATAAATAATAAAAAAAACAAACTTTACTCCATATCCATAAATGTCCTAACCTACAATCAACATAATTGCATGAGAAAGGAATTGAAATAAGCAGGAACAAATATATCTTCATATATTTTTTTTCTCAATTTTAATATGTTAACCTTACAAACATGAAATTCAGATCTCTCAATGCATTAACGATTAATTGATTTTGATGATTTATTAAATAGGATGCGGATATATTGTGGTTCCAAAATTTGTTCCAGTTGTTTGATGAAAATGTCGATTTTTAGATTGCATGTTAATTACGTGGTTGATCCTCACTGCCTATCCAATGAAATCAATGAAGGTTTCAACTTGTTATGATGTGGCGTGAGGTATTGTGGACTACATGCACTTCGACACCAATGTGCAGGGTAGATGAAAATCTTGTGGAGTGTATAAATTACTCTGGATAGAAAGGATCCAAAAATATAGAAAATTCAATTGAATGGCACTTTTAGACATTATTGGGTCCAAAGATGTGGTGGATGAACCTATTTAGTGCAACAAAAAAATGAAAAGCATGATTAAGATGGATCTAGATGTTTTATAAATCCTAAATGCATATGAAAATATGGTAATCCAAAAATTATTATAATGGTGACTTGAGGAAAATCATAAATTCATGCGCAAGAGTGAGTGTCACTAATGTGTTGGGTATGGACATGGCCCCATACATTGGTTACATCTGGGTAGAGGAATATCATGTGTTATTCATGTACACTTTTTATAACATTTTATTATGATGATACATGATCAAAAGTATTGCCACATTGTATTATGATGACACATGGTCAAAAGTATTGTCACATGTCTAGCATGTGGCAATGGTAAGATGATGATGTGGTGCTTAGAAGAGAAAATATTCATAAGGGAATAAATTTTTGTCCAAACTGAAGATTCAAATGAAATTTATATCATTGGAAATATTTTGAGGATAAAATTAAGATGGACAGCTAAGAAGTGGGAATTATTGTAAGTAAAATAAAGTTAAAAATTTAAAACTCTCCTTCCTTAATATGAATGGTGGGTTGGGTGTGATATAGAAAAATATTATCCTTGATATCCTCATATATACCTTATCCTCAATATCCTCATAAATATGGAAGTTGATATATGTTGATTGCGGTTTTCATTAAGGATGGTTTTATTCCAAAAGAAAAATTGAGAAGTTTTTTTATGGGGGGATTTAAATGAATAATTGGTGTTGGGGTACATTGCACTAAGTAATTCATCAGGTCCTCATGAATACCTACTTTCTAGCCATCATTATAACCTATTCATTCATTATTATGGGCACATATGATCACTTTTCATTCATTACTAGACATTCCCTATGGTTTGGAAAATTTTCTATTTTTAGGTTTTTCTATTTTTTAGTAGGGGTTGTTACCTAGGATGACTTGTGACAATGAATAGGCATTGGTTTGAGAATGAAACGGTTATTTCCACTCCATAAATTCATACTACCTTATGAATATTCCTTCCTAGAGTGAATAAGAACTTCATCTCTATTTTGTAGAAATTAACCACCACTTTTCTCTCTCCTACGCTTGTTAAGTTGACTTTTAGTCATATTTTGGAGTTTAAATAAGTTTAACTAGTTAGTTTTGCATGTGAGAGTCATTAACCAGTTCTATTTTTTAAGCATCCACATCCCCCCCAAAAAAATTTAACTTTAACCTCTTACAAGTACTGACTATGCGATGAAAATTCAATTCACATCCACTGCATTATTATAGTTGTATATATATATATATATATATATATATATATATATATATATATATGTATGTATGTATGTATGTATGTATGTATGTATGTATGTATATATATATATATATATATATATATATATATATATATATATATATGTATGTATGTATGTATGTATGTATGTATGTATGTATGTATGTAAATCCTCTTGGAACATACCACGTATAAAGTGATTCAGCTAGAGGAGGAACCAATGCTTAAGTTGAGATTATAACATTTTAATTAATATGTCAAGTTGATGACAGTTGAACCTAGGGTACTATACAGGCTCAAACTTGGGTTTATGGAACTCTTTTGAACTCTGATGGTTGTACACTTGTAAATTGTTAGGTCCCTGTAATTTGTCAGATTGGAAAGACCAAATTGAACAAGGGTAACATCAAACCAAATTTGGAGTCCTAGGACCTAGCCTTCCTGGACTCAGAGAGGGCTCTCTCTATATTTGTGTAAAAGGTGTAACTTGATTGATTTTAGGGTATTGATTTTAGGCTAGTTGAAATGATAGGGTCTATTTGTTTTGTTTTGTTTGGTTGGGTTGCTTGTAAAGTAGAACAGATAGAGTAAGAGAGGTTTAAACCATTTGGCTATGGGGTCTATGAAAGGCTCTAAAAGTAAAAAAATCAATCAAGGGTGTTTCATAGGGAAAGTTAACAAAGCCAAATGGATCTTAATAGCTTAGGTGGATGTGAAATTAACATTAAATGGTGAATTTAGTAGGTTTAAAGGGCAGTTAAGAATCCTTTAACATATACTATAACAAGAAGAGTCTTTTAAGAGTATTATGCTTTAGAAATAATCAAAGGACAGGGCACACCATAAACTTCTTTGACCAGACTTTACCAAGTAAACTTTTAAAACAACAATCCAACAAACCCTAAGAGCAGGGAACTCCTAAATTCTCTAGCTATCTACCTTAAGAGAAAGAAAACATTCAAGATAACACATAAGTGATAATCAAAGAGAATGGAACTCCTAAGTTTCTTCAATCAGACTATAAATACCTTCAAAGTGACTATTCAAGATGGACTAAAGGACAGGGAAAACCATAAACTTCTTTAGCCAAACCTTAATCAGTAAAATTCAAAGAAAAGGTCTTAAAAACAATGTTTTAAGCCACACCAAAGGAAAGGTCATAACATAAAATTCTTTGGTTTCACTCCATTAAATCATTTTCAAGATAACAAGTTAAGTGGAATCAGAGAGAAATTAAGAATTATCCAATCAGACCTAGCAAAGGAAAACATTTGAGCAACTGAAGTAGACAAACTTAAGGTGCCTCTAACAACATATCTTAACCTAAATTTTCTGATCTATTGCAAGAGAAAAGATGAAACAATATGAAAACAGAAGGAAACAAGTGCAAGATAATAACAACATCACCATTCAAAAAATTTCATGAATCCTATGAATGTGCTTGATCCATTGACATTCAATCCAAAACAGTCGCAAAGCTCCAAAGCCAATTTCTTCACAACTCCAAGTCTATGTAATTTTCATCTCGATAATCAACCAACAACTAACCTCAAGCATACATGTAGTATTTATCTGCCAAATGAGGAGGTGAACCCTAGCTAAGGTTTCAAATTTTATTTATGACAATAGTTAATGTATTTTGACCTTTGAGACCATGCAATGCCCAAGGCAAAATATCTGAGACTCATTCATTACAAAAATAACTTCTAACATAACTTCTAAGCTAATTTTGGAGATATTTGTCCTTAAGGCCTTCAAAATATATTTTTCAATAACTTCTGATATCTTTTTTTGACTTTCTGGTAAGGGCGCAGCGCCAAGGTACAAGGACGTAGCCCCAGTGCAAACGTGCAACACCAAGACTAGGAATATTTCTTGTTTTGTAGCTAATGTTTGGAGGCCTTCCCGGTCTCCAAATGATCTCCATGATAGCTCATTGGAAAGCCTGACCTATATAGTTTTCAGATCTATATTTACTTTGAAAAATGGTGCCCATTTTCCTTGTCAAAAACCATTTCTCCCAATACTTCTAAATGCGCAGTGCTAGTGCTGAAAAGAGGGCAGAGAGGTGATTGTTTGGTGGTTTTTGGTCCTTTTGAGGGACCAATTTTGCTCAAAATGATTTGAAATTTTCCAAGAATGATGTCCTTTGCATGAGGAACATGAATATGTTGATTTTTGAATTTGAGTGCCCCAAAAAAGAGCACAACACCAGTGGTGCTACACGTTTGGCCAATTTTCTGCATTGAATTGTAAAAAAATTCAAAATTTGCACCAAAGTGCCAAAAATGGATCTTGTTGTACTGATCATGGTTGGGACGCTTGGAGGGACACCTAATCAAGAATATTTATCTTCTCCTTCTCATTTTTCTTGGCTATGGTTTCCTTCAATTTTTTCTTCAATTGCCTGATTTTGATGTTGCAGACCTTGTTTCTAGTGATGTACTTGTTAGACATGTGTCTGAGCATCTCATTGTCTTTGTTTTCCTTATGGAGGAGCTTCTCAAGGTGTAGGTTAACTATGTCTATCCATACCTCTCTGACATAGTTAACTTCCTTAGAAATATTTTTCTCAAAACTAAGTTTCTTTGCCTCATGTTTTTCTTACTCTAAAGCTCTCTTAAGACCTCTTCTTTTTGGTCTTGACTTGATGGTTTGAGAATCATAATGGTCAGAGTCATCAGGTGCCATCATTTCCTTACCCTTGATGTCTTGTCTTTTTTCCTTTAGTGGCTCTAACTCCATGAGAACTTGCTTTTCCTTTAGCTGATTGTTCTCTTGTCCTAAGAATGATATGAAAAATTGGGCTTTTGCCTTGTTGTCCTGTAGTTCTTTGATCATGGCATCCTTCTCTTTGATGATCATATTTGAGGCCTCATGATCATCTTGGTCATCCAATTCCATCTGTTAATCTCTCTCTCTCTCTTGCTCATGATGAAGGTATTCCTTGGAATTTGTGCCTCCATACCACTGTCTTCTTCCTCAGACATGTTAAACTCTATTTTGGAAGCCCTAGGGCTAAAGGTGAAACGAATGAGGGGAAGGAATGAAATGTCATCTTTGCAAATAAAGGGAATGAGTGAATGGGTATAGGTGTAGGAAATGAGTGAGGGGCAAACTAACTCAATGACAACCCTCAAGCAATGTAATGACCCCTGCTTATGACTGATTTTCTTCGAGGAGGATGAAATAGGAATGAAACAGTGATTTCAAGCTTAAAACTTAGAGTTTCATTTTAGGGTTTCATTTCCATTGATTAAGAATTCGCCAAATGGCATAAAAATAGGGTTCATATCATGTATTTACCACTTGAGGTTGCTTGGATGACCTTGGAAAATATTTGAAGGAAATTTGATGTGATTTGAGTGGTTGGAAAAATTAGAAAACTTCTCTGGCAAGGGCGCAGCGTGGGTGCAAACACGCAATGCCAAGTGCTAAACGCGCAGTGCCAGGACGACAAAACGTAACACTATTTTGCAGACCACTTTTGGAGGTCTTCGCGGTGTCCAAATTGGGTCTGGGATAGCTCGTTGGAAATATCCTGAAGTGTACTTTCCAAATATATCTTTTTATTTCCTATCGAAGTTGTTTTGACTTATAAAAATCTGATTCTCCCCAGACTGGTCAAAAAGTGTTGAATGATGGTGTAGAAATGCAGAGTGCTGGTGCAGACAACGTTTGGAGGCCTTCCTCAACTCCAAATTGAGCTCATGATAGCTCATTGGAAATCTATTCTAGTCTAGTTGTCATTTTAATCATTAATAAAGTCATTTGGACACTCCAGCTATGAGAAAATTTTATTCTTCCAAGGTCACTCTAAAAGTGCAGCAAACCTCTTATAGCACCTGTAAATTTAACATTTCTCCCAAACCATGATACCTGTGTAAAATATGAAGGATTTTTTTCTTCCTTTACCTATGATTGACAAAAACCTCTTTCAATTTTGTCAAATTTATCTTTGTTTGTTCATAAACACAATTTGAAGCAAAATTGGCCTTGTGTGCTTCCTCCATGTCATTTTCCTGCAAGTACTCACTACTTTGGCACTCAAGTGGACTTAACAAATTTACAAACCCTATTCATCTACAAGACCAAGTTTTTCCTCTTTCCCTTGTTGTAAATTGTTTTCATTTAGGAATAGACAACCTACATAGTCAATACCTTCTGCTGATAAATCTTCCAACACTTCTACAGAAGTGCCAAATTTTATCCCATTTTCTTACTTGCAGGTTCTGAACTGAGAAGACAATCCTCCTTGGAAATTTTAGGTCCTTATTGAATAATCATGTCTTGAAATTCTATTACATCTGATTCAGATTCTAGAAAAGGAAAATCAGTGCCTGAAACATCCAAGGATGACCTTGAAAGGTACAAAACCCTAATGACCTAATGTGAGTGTCCTTTGACCTAATTTTTTCTGAAATTTGACTTGCATACTTTCAAGTGAAAACAGAGCATTGTTATAGGTTATTATACCCTAAGGGACATGGGAGTGATTTAGCAACAAGAAACCCTAGAGGGAGGATGGAGTCTATTGACAGGGAAAAATGGGGCAATGAGGTTATAGGCAGGGAAGGAGGTTGAAAATGATAGGTATAAGCTCATAAGGAGTTTTTAGGAGCAACAGGGTGAATTTGAGAAGACCAAATGAGGAATAGTGAAAATAGGTTTGTAAGGATAATGAAGGCAGTGAGATTTTTGAAACTCAAGATATTCAGAGAATATTGTTTTCAGAAATATAAAAACATCCTATAGTCATCTAAATATAGTGAAAAATATTGATGAATAATAGTGGCTCCACTTGGGGAGGGAATCTCCTTTCAGAACGTGTCCAGAACCTCAGAGTTCAGATCTCTGAGTTTTGAAGACCAGTACCTTACTTGTACTTGGCAGATCCCTCTTTCTGCACTTGCTAATTTACTCATATTCTTTGAAGTTGTGATCTTAAAATCTGAAAAAACATGATTTCTTTAATATCAACTCTACCTACCCATCATAATTTTCATAACATTTTCTCTTCAATTGGGTGCATTTAGATTGGCAAGCCGTGAACATTATCTTTTCTTTTGGAAGAAAAAACTATTTATGTCTACCCTTATAACTTCCAAGAGTTAAAATTAGACTAATGAGCTCTTTTATTCTCTACCTAATCTACTTATATGTCAAGATGAAATAGTTTGATAGATTTTCATTCTCTAATCTATCAGCAGGAAATTGAAAGCATGACCTAATCAAGATTAAGCAGTTTGATTTATTTTCATTCTCTAATCTATCAACTAGAAATTGAAAGCATGACCTAATCAAGATTAAGTAGTTTGATTTGTCATGAACTGTGGCATTTCGAACAAGCTTCACACAGATTTTGTTCTTGCAAAAGGTAAAACTAAAAACTGAGGGCTCTAATCTGGCATTTGTTATTCATCCCTCTCTTCCGTTTTGGTTCATAGTTGAACTTTGGAACCAATATATTTTCATATCTTCCTAGTGATAGGCCAAGTTTAGACAATTTGGAAAATCTTCATTTTCTAACTTATCAGGAAGAATTCAAAATTTGTTCAATCATGATTAGGTTGTGTGATTGAACAAGACCTTTTTTTTCAAAAAGCAGTGGCATTTGGAATTGCACACTTTTAAATACATTCTTTTTTGGTATTGGGCATTACCTTTTCTTTTATCTGCCCTCTTTTCTCATTTTGTTCTTTTTTTCAAAATAATCCAAAACTAAAAAGATGCTCATAGTGTTGAGCTTATTTGCCATACCTATCTATCCTAGTCTAACTTGGAGGTATATTTTTGCTAGGTGAACTCCCTTCTCCAATACAGCCAATCAAGTAAGTGACTAGATGATTTATTTTCATTTAGCCCTTTAGGTATGCTGAAAAAACAAAAAGGCTACTCCCATGTCACTTGCTTTTGAATATAAGTGCTCAAGGTCTACTTAACATTCTGCAACAAACCATTCCTGGCATAGCATGTTCCTTATTTAGATGCCTCTAAGAAAATAGCAAAGGTATCTTGAAATAATGCCTGGCTCTGAGGATTTGAATAATTAGCTGTATCCAGGACCATTCCTTGCTCCATCTTGTTAAGCTTGGGATTTTTTTGAGAATGAATCTCTTCCCCCTCTTCATGATCATCTGTCTTGGCAGCCTCATAATATATTGCAATGTTGTCCTCTAGAGAACCTGATATGCTCTGATTGAGAGGGATGAGTTCTGTCTGAAAGCCATCATTTTGATGAGCAGGAGCACTCTTTGGAAATAACTCTTCTTGAGAAAGCAGTTTAGCCCGAGTATCAATATGTTCTCTTGTTTGTTCATGAAGCAAGGCTGAAATACATAAATCAGCAGTAGAACATATAGAAATAATATTTTTATATAAAAGTTTAGAGGCTGGCTGCATGTTCAGAATCTGATAGATCTCTTCTTCAGATAAAGGAGGAGGCAATCCTTGTTTTCTTTATATTGGATATAATTTTTTTTTATTTTTGCTATGAAGACTGATAATGAGGTTGAACGTCTTATTTTTTGTTAATAACAATACCCAAATACTGATGATTTCTGATTGTATTAAGATTGTCTTTGATGAACTAAAATGAAGCACAACAAAGAGGTAAAGATCCTTCCCCTTTTTCCAAAATTTCTGCACTTTCTTCTTCACTCTCATAGTTAATTTGTATTTGCTGATCACTATATTTTAGCTGCTGAAAATGACTTTCTTTGTCCCACAAACTAGTTACTGATTTTTCTATAGTGTTAGCTTGAGTCTGGAGAACATAATCATCATCATATTGATCATACTTGGGTAGCTTGTTCATATAAGGAATGTTATCCAATATGTACACTATATCAGCAGATTGCTCCACCATATGTTGACCTATAAGTTTATTTTTTGATCTATGGTAGTTGGGATTAAAAGGAGAGTGTTTGTGTCCAATAGCTTCTTCTTTTCCTAGGATTGAAACATAGTGGTTTTCTTTCTCTTGTGAAATATCATAAGGTTGGATGTCTGTTAGGACCTCAATATGTATCATTTTTACTATATATTTTGACACCACCTTACCTTTATAACCATGTTTAAAAAGGATTCCATTATCATTTTCATTCACTTTATCCAAAGGTATATAAATTGAGCCTCAAACAAAGGAGCAGTTGAATAATCAATTGTCCTTTCAGAGAGATCCTGTGGATTCTCTTCTTTTCCTTGATTTATTTCATGCTCAACCAATTTCTCCTGATTTTCATGACAGTTAACTTGAGCATGATATTCCTGAATTGCCTCTAATAGATCCTCATATTGCCAATTTCCCAAATCTTCATCAATATTTGCAAGGTATTGTATGAGATCTCCGGATTGATCACAACAATTTTCAGCTAATGATAGAGATGGATAATTTTCTTTATTATGCTCATAAAACACCTTGTGGAAATCCTTTAAAGAGAACAAACTACCAAGTTGCAGCCCTTCATACCATTCCCTTGCTTCCCCTTCTAACGTCACCATGAAAATTTTCATGAGGCAGTCCTCATGTCATTTAAGGTTTAACCTCCATGTATGTATATGAAATTTAATGAGATGTAACAAGGGGTCATTAAAATTTTCATCTTGAAACACAGGCAGGTTTGTGTCCCAATTTATTTGAGGCATTTTGTGGGGGAGTCCATGAATGTGATCTCTGTACATTGGAGCATACTTGTGTTGTATCCTTGGATTCATTTTTGTAAAATAGCCAGAGGAAAGGATTACTGCATATTTATAACCAATCTAGATTCTTCTACCAGTGGAGTCTTTAGGCCTACTGAGAGTTGTGGAGTCGCCAGGTGGAAGATTTCAACTTTCTTAAAGCAGGCTATTGTCCACCATCAGCAACCAGATACTAATCTTAAGATTTTTTTGGGTTTTCTGAGTTCTTTATATAACACTAATATTTTCAATAAGTGTCCCCAGCAGAGTCTCCATTATGTTAGTATGGAGAATCAACAAAATACCATTCTTGGCTAACACTTGATCTATCTAAGTTTGACAGGGGATTTGTGAGTTCCTCAGGAATATTGAATTTGTTACTTACTCAGATCCCCAGTGGAGTCGCCATTATGTTAGGTCCTTGTAATTTGTCACATTGGCAAGACCAAATTGAACAAGGGTAACATAAAACAAACTTTGGAGTCCTAGGACCTAGCCTTCCTGGACTCAGAGAGGGATCTATCTATATTTGTGTAAAAGGTGTAACTTGATTGATTTTAGGGTATTGATTTTAGGCTAGTTGAAATGATAGAATTTTTTTGTTTTGTTTTGTTTGGTTAGGTTGCTTGTCAAGTAGAACATATAGAGTAAGAGAGGTTTAAACCATTGGGCTATGGGGTCTATGAAAGGCTTGAAAAGTACAACAATGAATCAATGGTGTTTCATAGGGAAAGTTAACAAAGCCAAATGGATGGGCTTAGGTGGGTGAAAAATGAACATTAAATGGTGAATTTAGTAGGTTTAAAGGGAAGTTAAGAATCCTTTAACATATACTATAACAAGAAGAGTCTTTTAAGAGTACTATGCTAAAGAAAGAATCAAAGGACTGGGTGCATCATAAACTTCTTTGACTATACTTCACTAAGAAAAATTTTAAAATGACAATCCAACAAACCCGAGAGAGTAAGGAACTCCTAAATTCTCTAGATATCTACCTTCAGAGAAAGAAAAAATTCAAGATAACACATAAGTAATGATCAAAAAGCAGGGAAATTCTGATTTTCTTCAATTATAATATAAAGAGCTGCAAAGTGACTATTCAATATGGACTAAAGGACAGGGTAAACCATAAAATTCTTTAGCCAAAATATAATCAGTAAACTTCAAAGAAAAGGTCTTAAAAACAATGCTTTAAGCTACACCAAAGGACAGGGCATACCATAAACTTCTTTGGTTTGACTCCATTAAATCATTTTCAAGACAACAAGCTAAGTGGAATCAGAGAGAAATTAAGAATTCTCCAATCAGAGCTAGCAAAGGAAAACATTTGAGCAACAAAAGTATATAGACTTAAGGTGCCTCTAACAACATATCTTAACCTAAATTTTCTGTTCTATTGCAAGAGAAAAGATGAAACAATATGAAAACAAAAGGAAACAAGTGCAAGATAAGAACAACATCACCATTCAAAAAATTTCATGAATCCTATGAATGTGCTTGCTCCTTTGACATTCAATCCAAAACAATCACAAAGCTCCAAAGCCAATTTCTTCACAACTCGAAGTCTATGTAATATTCATCTCAATAATCAACCAACAACCAACCTCAAGCATACATGCATTATTTATCCTCCAAATGGGGAGGTGAACCCTAGCTAGGGTTTCAAATGTAATTTATGACAATAGTTGATGTATTTTGACCTTTGATACCATGCAACACCCAAGGAAAAATATTTGAGACTCATTCATTGCAAAAATAACTTATAACATAACTTATAAGCTAACTTTGGAGATATTTTTCCTTAAGGACTTAAAAATATCTTTTTCAATAACTTCTAATGTCTTTTGTTGAATTTCTGGTAAGGGCGCAACACCAAGGTACAAGGGCACAGTGCTAGTGCAAACACGCAACGCCAAGACTAGGAAAATTTCCTGTTTTGAAGCTGACTTTTGGAGGCCTTCCCGGTGTCTAGATGAGCTCCATGATAGCTCATTGGAAATAATGTCTTGTCTAGTTTCTAGATATGCATTTATATTTCAAAATGGTGCCCATCTGCCTCTTCCAAAACCACTTCTCCCAAGACTACTAAATGCGCAGCGCCAGTGCTAAAAAGAGGGCAGAGAGGTGATTTTTTGGTGGTTTTTGGTCTTTTTGAGGGACTATTTTTTCTCAAAATGATCTGAAATTTTTTGAGGATGATTTCCTTGTCATGAGGAACATGAATATGTTGAGTTTTGTTCATTTGAGTTCCCCAAAAAAGAGCGCAGCGGCAGTGGCACTGCGCATTTGGCCAATTTTAGGCACTTAATTGTCAAAAAATTAAAAATTTGCACCAAAGTGCCAAAAATGGATTTTTCTTTGCTGATCATGGTTGGGAGGCTTGGAGGGAAAAATAAACAATAATATTTAGCTTCTCCTTCTACTTTTTCTTGGCTAAGGTTTCCTTCAATTTGTTCTTCAACTTCCTAAGCTTGATGTTGCAGACCTTGTTTCTAGTGATGTACTTGTTAGACATGTGTTTGAGCATCTCGTTGTCTTTGTTTGACTTATGGAGGAGATTCTCAAGGTTTAGGTTAACTATGTCTATCCATACCTCTCTGTCATATTCAACTTCCTTAGCAATATTTTCCTCAAAACTAATTTTCTTTGCCTCATGTTTTTCCTCCTCTAAAGCTCTCTTAAAACCTCTTCTTTTTGGTCTTGACTTGATGGTTTGAGAATAATAATGGTCAGAGTCATCAGGTGCCATCATTTCCTTACCATTGATGTCTTGTATTTTTACCTTTAGTGGCTCTAACTCCATGATAAATTTCTTTTCCTTTAGCTTCTTTTTCTCCTATCCTAAGAATGATATGAAAAATTGGGCTTTTTCCATGTTGTCCTGCAGTTCTTTGATCATGGCATCCTTCTCTTTGATGATCAGGTTTGAGGCCTCGTGATCATCTTGTTCATCCAAGTCCATATGTTAATATCTCTCTCTCTTGCTCATGATTAAGGTATTCCTTGGAATTTGTGCCTCCATACCACTGTCTTCTTCCTTAGACATGTTAAACTTTGTTTTGGAAACCCTAGGGCTGAAGGTGAAATGAATGAGGGGAAGGAATGAAATGGTAGCTTTGCAAATGAAGGGAATGAGGGAATGGGTATACATGTAGGAAATGAGTGAGGGGGGAAATAACTCAATGACAACCCTCAAGCAATGTAATGACCCCTGCTTATGACTGATTTTCTTTAAGGAGGATGAAATAGGAATGAAACAATGATTTGAAGCTTAAAAATTAGGGTTTCCTTTTAGGGTTTCATTTCCATTGATTAAGAATTCACCAAATGACATAAAAATAGGGTTCATATCATGTAATTACCACTTGAGGTTGCTTGGGTGACCTTTGAAAATATTTGAAGGAAATTTTATGTGATTTGAGTGGTTGGAAAGCTTAGAAAACTTTTCTAGAAAGGGCACAACGTGAAGTGTTGAACGTGCAGTGCCAGGATGACAAAACACAACACTGTTTTGAAGACCAATTTTGGAGGTCATCTCGGTGTGGCCCAGGATAGCTCATTGGAAATATATTGAAGTCTAATTTCCAAATATATCTTTTTTTTGCTGATTGGAGTTGTTTTTACCTATCAAAAGCTGATTCTCCAAAGACTAGTGAAAAAGTGCAGAATGATGGTGCAGAAATGCAGAGTGCTGGTGTAGGAAACTTTTGGAGGGCTTCCTCAACTCCAAATTGAACTCATGAAAGCTCATTGGAAAGCTCTTACAGTATAGTTTTCATTTGATTCATCATGGAAATCATTTGGACTCTCTAGATATGAGAAAAATATATTTTCCCAAGGTCACTCCAGAAGCGCAGCAAACCTCTTGTAGCACATGTAAATTTAAAATTTATCCCAAACCATGATACCTGTGTAAAATATGAAGGAGGTTGTTCTTAATTTACCTATGATTGAAAAAAACCTCTCTTAGGTTTTTAAAATTTATCTTTGTTTGTTCAGAAACACAATTTGAAGCGAAATTGGCCTTATGTGCTTCCTCCATGACATTTTCCTGCAAGTAATCACTACTTTGGCACTCAAGTGGACTTAACAAGTTTACAAACCCTAGTCATCTACAAGAACAAGTTTTTCCTCTTTCCCTTGCTGTAAATTGTTTTCATTCAGGATTAGACAACCTACATCATCAATACCTTCTACTGATATATCTTCCAGCACTTCTGCAGAAGTGCCAAACTTTATCCCATTTTCTTACTTGTAGGTTCTAAACTGAGAAGACAATCCTGCTTGGAAATTTTAGATCCTTCTTGAATAATCATGTCTTCACATTCTATTACATCTGAGTTAGATTCTAGCAAAGGAAAAGTAGTGCCTGAAACATCCAAGGATGACCTTGAAAGGTACAAAAACCTAATGACCTAATGTGAGTGTCCTTTGACCTGATTTTGGCTGAAATTTGACTTGGAAACTTTCAAGTGAAAAAAGAGCATTATTATAGGTTATTATGCCCAAAGGGACATGGGAATGATTTAGCAACAAGAAACCCTAGATGGTGGATGGAGTCTATTGACAGGGAAAAATGGGGCAATGAGGTTATAGGCAGGGAAGGAGGATGAAAATGAGAGGTATAAACTCATAAGGAGTTTTTAGGAGCAATAGGGTGACTTTGAGAAGACCAAATAAGGAATAGTGAAAATAGGTTTGTAAGGATAATGAAGGCAGTGAGATTTCTGAAACTCAAGATATTCAAGGAATATTGTTTTTAGAAATCTAAAACCATCCTATAGTCATCTAAATATAGTGAAAATTATTGATGACTAACATAAATGATCCCACGTATTGGTTCTTAAGAGACAATCCCTTGGTTGTGGAAAGGAATCAATGCTTAATACATTTTAACAGTATTTTACGAAAACAATATTTATCATTCGGTCTTTGTTCTATTCCTTTGGAAATTACTTTTTTAAACCCTTAATGGCCCGGAGTAATAAAATATTACACAATGCCTTTAACTGCTGAAATGTGAATGAAAGATAAGAACTGAAGGGAAGCTAAAGATAATATACTGTGCTAAATGCCAATGAATGGGAAGTTTCTACATGCAATGTGCACCCTCTCCATCATGTGTTCATTAAATGCACTACTTACTCCATCACTTCATCATGAATGCTCTATGATCTTACATTAGATTCCCTCCATGATCTTAGTTTACTGCTTCAACCTCTATGATCTATCTCATTAATGATACATGACCACCACTCCTTTAATATTATTAGCTACTCCACTACTCCATTATGTAGATCTATGTTTAAATAATCTGCATTCACACATGAAAAGTGGATCTTATTCATCTTTGAGGATTATGGGTCCCTCCACCTTTTTATTTACTTAATTAATTAAGAAAATTAAGAATTCTAATATTCAAAATAACATGTGAAAATTTTGGAATATTACATCTAATCTAGCAATTCTTCGGAAGTAAATTCACGATTGAGAACACAAATAATTAACATGCATAAAGATACAACACACATATACAAATATATCTAGGGGAAAGAAACTACTCAAAACCCCTTCCTCTCTATATTGCATTAATCAAAGAATTTGAATGAATACAATATGCTTGCTCAAGCTTGAGCACAAACTACACAAATATCTTCTATCCTCTGCCCGACTTGCTGAATTTTACCAACACTTCATCAATTTTCAAGACCCCTAAGCTACTACTTCCTTGCCCTGTTTGATGAGGAATTAACCCATATTAATTAGGGAAATTGTTCATTGAGAATTGTGCAATTTATTTAAGCCCTTCTTTGACTGCATGCACCACCTATACAACTTGGAAAATTATACAATTGAGAGTACACTGCCCTTGAACTCCAATCTCAACTAGGTAACTCGAATTTCTTGCATGGATGATTTATTTAGGTTGATTGATCAATTAATGGGTTAAAAACTGGAGTTACACCCCACTACTAGACCTCCCACTAGTTCCTCCAACAGTTGGAACTATTTTAACTGACCTTAGCTCAATTTAACTGAATTAAATTGTTATAACTGAAATTAACTCAACCTAGGCTCCTAAAATTTAGCAGTCACTATACACAATTGAATTTCATGCCCCCAACTCAAATTAACTAAGCTAACTGAGTGATAACAACTATTTCAACTCAGATAACTTATTCAAGTTGTCTTTTGATGTGGAATTTTGATTTTCTCCTAATTTAATCAAAGGAAAAATTAAATTAAAAATTTCTTGTTGCATTTTCAACACTTCCTCTCAACAAGAAAGGTATTATTAGATACCCCAATCCTGCCTCTATCGAACTCTATTTTTCTTCTTGAAAAAGCCTTTGTTAAAATATTTGCATCATGTTTCTTTTTCAGAATGTACTGCAGCAACATAATCTTCCTATCCACACAATCTCGAAGATGGTGGTACTAGATATAAATGTGCTTGGATCCATCGTGAAATATAGAAATAAAACAAAATACATGTTTTTTTCTGGATTCTCCTGATCTAAAAATGTGCTACTATTAAATACATAATTGCTTCTACAAATCTTTGCAGAATTTAAAACACAATCGCCAATTACAATATCATGAAGAAAGATCAATCACACACAACACATATAACTTACCAGGGAAAGATTATAGCTAGAAACCCCACTATCTTCTATTGTATATTATATCATGGATCATGAAACAATTACATAAAAATCTCCAATCCAAGAGCTCTCAGTACATGAGCTAATTGTCTCACATTTTCATACAAAAATTGGCAAGTTCCTTAGCCACTTTACTGTCTCCAGATAGCCTGCCTCCAGTAAGCAACCCTTCCTGATAGAAATACCTGAAGGAATGCAATTGTACCTTACTTGAATGTGAAATCCTCATGGGAACATCCAATGTGTGTGTGGTTTCATGTGTAATCATATAATGTCGCAACTGATAGTTTACTTCCCTTTCACCTAAAACTCAACTCGGTATCCACTGGATCTGACATGCATGCTGTTAATAATAGTAAATATTTAGTTGCATGTGAGACCACTGATTTTGAATTAATTAATAATTAATTCACTTGATCTCTCACTAGTGTATCTTCAGTTACAACTAGCACAATTGAGTTTAACTCACTTAACTGAGTTAAACTACTTTACAACTTGTATAATTTCACTTCCAACTCTATTACAAATTCGAATCACTCAGTTACAACTAAGTCAACCTGCATGTCCCACCAACTAACCACTTAACTCGAAATTCCTTTAGCTAACTGATTTTCCACTTCAGTTAACTATTTCCAAGTTCTCATTGAGAATAGAATATAGTTTATTTTCCAACTAATATTAAGGGATAATAATAGTAGGCATGCATCTATAAATAGAAATTGCACATACATCTATAAATAGACATACACCTAAAAATAGCCCGAGGCTCCATCCTAGTGTAGGTGCTTCATTTTCACTAGGATCTTCTTGTTGAATCTCAACACTCCCTCTCAACAAGAAAGGGATTATCCTTCACCCCGATCCTGTCTCTATGGTATTCGAATTTTCTCTTGGTGAGTGCCTTTGTCAGAATATCTGCATCCTGATATTCCATGGGAATTTACTAAAGCAACATGATTCTCCTCTGCACACAATCTCTAAGATGATGGTACCAGATATCTATATGCTTGGATCTATCATGAAACATAAGATTTATTGAGAGTTTAATGAAACTCTAATTATCAAAATGAATCACTCTCGAATCCATATGAGAACCAAACAAACCAACCAAGATCTTTCTCATCCAGATAGCCTCACATGTAGCTTGATTCATTGCCATGTCTTCCGCTTCCACTGAATTGAGTGCCACGGATCTATGCTTCATGTTGTACCAAAAAACAACTGTAGACCCGATACTAAAGATCCCCC
Organism: Pinus albicaulis; assembly: GCA_034641835.2. Lineage (NCBI taxonomy): Eukaryota > Viridiplantae > Streptophyta > Pinopsida > Pinales > Pinaceae > Pinus > Pinus albicaulis. The sequence continues at coordinate 1,673,378,694 of CM076578.1, forward strand.
ATGATGTGATCTTTCTATTTGATGGACTGCTTGCCCAATATGCATCCGTGAAGCCATGCAACTTCACTCCATCCATCTGTCTGTACCATAAAACATACTCTGATGTGCCCCTCATGTATCTCAGGACATGCTTTCCCACCTTCCGAAATAGCTTGGTAGGCTTAACCATAGCTTTAATCAGCTGGTTAACCACAGAGAAAATGTTTGGTCTCGTGTTCACTAGATACATTAGCGAACCCACTAACTATTGATAGACAGTAGCATCGACTACCTCTCCAGAATTAGCATCCTCTTTCCTCCAGTTTCCTAGAAGAGGAGTATCCATGGGTTTACATCCCTCCATGTGAAACTTACTGAGTATATCCTTGAGACACAAAAATTTCACCATCGCGTTGCCATATTTCCAATCCAAGGAAATAATGAAGGAGGCCCATATCCATCATTTCAAACTCCTTTTCTATATCCTCCTTATATGAGTGTATCAACTGCTCATCACCAGTCAATATTAAATCATCAACAAAAATAACAATGATTAAAATCTTACCCTCCACCACAATTTGCTATAGGTTTGAATCTGCTTCACTTTTGATGAAGCCCAATCTGATGAAATAGTTTTCTATCCGTGTATAGTAAGCACGAGGTGCTTGCTTCAGCCCATACAACACTCTTTTCATTTGGCACACATGTGACTCATTATTGAAGATCTAAAAACCTTCATGATGCTCTATGTACACCTCTTCCTCAATGATCCCATTGAGAAACACAGTTTTCACATCCATCTAATGAATGCGCCAGCCCATTTGCAATGAGAGAGAAAGGATGGTCCTTATGGAATAATACCTTGCGACAAGTGCAAAGGTCTCTTCATCATATATCCCCTCGATTCATGAGAAGCGTCAGGCCACAAATATGGCCTTGTATTTCTCCACACTCCCATCAGCTGCTTGATTTACCTTGTAGATTCATCTCGAACCTACCACTAATTTATCAACCAACCTTGGAACAATTTCCGAAGCGTTGCTTTTGACAATGGAGTCATACTCCTCCACCATTACATCTACCCATGTGGGCTCCTAAACTGCTTCCTGAAAGGAAGATGGTTCAGTCACAACACATTTTCTCATGAGAGCCATGTATCCAGTAAATCGGTTAGGAGACTGTCTTTGTTTGCACTGTGAAGTAGGGGTTCCTACATTATGTGCAGCATCAAGTCTCGGCCTATCAGATTTCGTCGTACGCCTTCTACCATTTTTGATGGATGGCTCTGTGTGAGTGAATTCCTCCACTCCATGAACCTCATCATGTGGTGGATCCACATCTTGAGGCTCATCTTTGGGAACTAACAGTTCCTCCTTCGCATGCAAGTCCAGCTCCCTCTCAAGTGACAACCACATGGCTTTCCCCTCATCAAATTTTATATCTCGTCGCACAACAGTCATTCTGATGTTAGGAAAATACACACGATAATTATGGGGTGTTTATGTGTACCCCACAAAAATCTCGACTTTAGCAGTCGGCTCCAGCTTCTTCCTGGTGTCCTTGGTCACATGCACATAAACAGATGAGCCAAAAATCTTAAAGTGTGAAACATCCAGTTTCTTACCAGTGAAAGCTTCTTCAGGTTTAATCTTTCCAAGTACTCTATGAGGACGACGGTTTTGTACATATACCACAGCGTTGCATGCTTCTGCCCACAAATGCATTAGTAGGCCCTGATCATGCAACATCGCTCATGCTGCACCCATGATCGTTGTGTTCTTCCTCTTCGTGACCCCATTTTTCTGTGGGTTATGAGGTGCTATGAGTTATCTTCGAATTCCTTCTTTGTTGCAGAAGTTCTTGAATTTGTTAGAGATGTATTCTCCACAATTATCACTCCTAAGAGCCTTCACTTGCTTCCCCGACTCTTTCTCCACCAATGCCTTAAACTCGCAGAACTTTGATAATGTTTGATCCTTCTTCTACATGAAGAAGATCCAACATTTACGAGAAAATTCATCAACAAAGATTACATAGTACTTATGTTTTTCTATTGGAGGAACCTATAATGGTCCACACATGTCTGTGTGAAATCTCTCAAGGATCCCCGAAGCACTATTCTCCTTCTCATGAAAGGTGGACTTTACATACTTCCCCATGGTGCAACCCTTGCACTGATCTAACTGAGAAAGTGTTTCCATTGGAATTCCAGTAGATATTTGTTGCATGACTTTAAAGGTTCCATGATGAAAATGGCCCAATAGCCTTTGTCATAATTCGCCCTCATCCTGGCTCACCCATTATTCACCCTCATCCCGGCTCGCCACTTGATCTACCTTGCCCATCATTGTTGCGCATCCATCTACCTCCAGGTTGAATCCCTCTGAAAGGTAATGGTACCAATCCCAGTAGCACTGTATCATCTGTCGTCACCCATCTCAATATGCATCTGGAGATATTTCTCCTCCAAGTCACTGAAAAGTTCCTTATCTCCCGTCATGTGAAAGGAAGCGCCACTATCCAAATACCACATAGATCCCAATGCACTGGACACCATGCATGCGATCAATGAGAAGTCAAGCTCAAATTGCGAGGCAAGGGACTCACCAGCTTTAGATCCAACAACCTTCTTGTTCTTCTTCTTTTGTGAATAGTTAGTAGCAAAATTCCCATGCTCGTGATCGTGAAAACACTTCACCTTGGACATGTCCTGCTTCTTTCCATTCTTGGACTCGGATTTTGAGTGGAATTTCTTCCCCTTACCTTCCCTTGCCTTGGTAGCCAAAGCAAAATCCTCTTCATCCTCATTCTTAGATGAAGATCCATCTCTGGTGTTCCGTTTGAACTCCTCCTACACCAAATCCGACCATAGTCGTTCCCAATTTGGAAATTTTTCCCTTCCATTGACAAAGTCTTGATAACTGTGACAACTCTTGGGAAGTCCTAGGAGAGCCAAGCTCACCAAATAATCATTAATGACTTTTATTCCCACACTCCCTAGTTCATCCCGACATCGTACAAACTTCATGAGATATTTTGGAATGGTTTCGCCCTTTTCCATCTTGATCTTCCTGAGTTTATCTTTGAGCGCCAATTCCCTATGGTCGCTGCTGCTTTGGAATAGATCCATAAAAGCCTTCCACATTGCATATGGTGTGGTTTTCCCATGGAGGCTTGAGACAATGTGGTCTTGTACTCCCTCCAACAAGATCCTCCTCGCCTTTGCCACTTTCTTTTTCCATGCATCAAGATTTGCAGCATCTGTAGCATCTGGCTTAGGAACATCTTTGTCAATGAATTCCTTCAAGCCATTGTCTTAGAGTACTGCCTCCATCATGTCCTTCCAATCAATATAGTTCGAGCTCCCTTGGAGTGCATACTCTAACCTCAAGCCATTGAAAGCCATTTCGATCTTGAATCAGCTGTAGCACCAAGAAAGTCTTTCTGCAAATTCGAATTCTATCCAGTCACAAACATAACTCCTGCTTCACTTCTGCAATTTCCTGTGCTCCGATACCAAGTATAAATTATGCCACAAGCATGTATATCTTGGATTCACCCGATCTAACAATGTAATAAAGTTAAATACTGAATCACTTCTACAAATCTTTTGCGGAATTAAAAACACAATCACTAATCACATGAACATGAAGAAATATCAATCACACACAACATAGATAATTTCCCGGGGAAAGCTTACCGCTGAAAACCCCACTATCTTCTATTGTATATTAAGCATGGATCATGAAACAATTACATACAAAACTCTTCTCACAAGAACCCTCCAGTACTTAGTTAATTTTCTCACATTGTCATATGCAAAACTGACCAACACATAACCAATTCTCAGCCTCTAGACAACTTGCCTTGCTTGCACAATTCCTGATGGTAAAAATCCCCAAAAGATAGGAATTCTTGCCTGCTTTGACTGCACAAGTATCATGGGCACTCCAATGGGTTTTTTCTTGCATGTGTGCAAGAAGATAATTCTACAACTGATAGTCAACCTCCCTTTCACCTAGAAATCAACTGGGTCTCCACTGGATCTGACATGCATGTAGCTAATAATAGTAAATCCTTAGTTGCATGTGAGATCACTGATTGTGAATTAATTAATATTTAACTCACTTGATCTCTCACTAGTGTATCTTCAGTTACAACTAGCACAACTGAGTTTAACTCACTTAACAAAGTTAAACTATTTACAACTTGCACCAACTCATGCACCACTGCAATTCGAACTCTGTTACAACTAGAATTACTCTGCATGTCCCACCAACCAACCTCTAACTCAAAATCCACTAGCTAACTAAATTTATCACTTTCAGTTAACTCATTCAAGTCCACATTGAGAATATATTATAGTTTAATATCCATATTAATTAAGGGATAATAAAAATAAACATGCACCCAAAAATATCACCATGGGCCCCACCCTAGTCTGGGTGCTTAATGCAACCAGGCGCTGAATGCAACCAGGTGCTTAATGCACTAGGCGCGAGTGTTGCATCTTATTGTTGAATCTAAACAATTTTTACTCAAATTTCCTAGATCAAATTAGAGTAGGATATATCATTTGAAATCTCATTCTGATACCTTTCCGATGGTATATGGGAATCCCTCTTACTCCATAGGAACGAGGATATCTGAAGCTTTTTGTGAGGATGATCCAACTAAAGTACAAGTAGGCCAAACCCAAATAGCTTTACAAGTTGACCCCATAAGTGAAAATAAAAACACTAGGAATAAAGGATATATGAGTTCATTTGATGTGTATATAAGAAAGAAGACATCTGGGGCGTGCAAGAGGAACTAAGGAATATTTTTGGGGTGATTCTTAGAGTTTAAAGGTGAAAGAAAAAATGTGATGTATGGCGTGAACGAGTCATCTTGGCATTTAAACGGTAAGTTTTATTTTGGGATATTTCAGACTGTGAAACTTGGAGAAGCTAGAAAGAGATCTCCATGTACCTGTGGTTACAATTTTAGACCTTGTTTTGCTATATTTTCGGAGATATACTCCGAGGAAGTTAAGCTTCTCGAATGCTTCTGAAATTTGCTTCAAGCAAGTCAACATTTATTTTTCGCTATAGATTTTCTTCTAGGATGTTTCAAACCATGAAACTTGGAGATACAAATAGAAGAATTTCATGTACATGTGGTTCAAATTTCAAATATTGGTTTGCTAGAATTTTGGAGATATGCTCTGAGGAAGTCAGGCTTCTTGAATGCTCTTGAAACATGCTTCAAACATGTCAACTTGGCATTTTCGTTGTAACTTTTATTATGGGATGTCAAAACCATGAAACTTGGAGGATAAAGACGAACAATATTCTTATACTTGTGGTTATAATGTCAAACCGCTATAACTTTGGAGATATGCTCTAAGTTGGGATTCCTGAATGCTCTTAAAATTCGCTTTAAACGGGTCAACTTGGTATTTTTGCTATAATTATTTTATTTTATTTATTTATTTATTATTATTTTATTTTATTTATTTATTTATTTATTTTTATTTTTCTGCGATGTTTTAGTTTGTGAAATTTGGACAAGACCGAGAAGAGATCTTAACGTACTTGTGATGAAATTTTCAAATCTTGTTTGCTATAATTTTAGAGATATGATCCGAGGAAGTTAGTCTTCTTGAATGCTCCTAAAACATGTTTTAAACATGTCAACTTGGCATTTCTGCTATAATTTTATTTCTGAGATGTTTTAGATTCTGAAATATGGGGGAGACAAAGAAGAGATATCAAGGTACCTATAGTAGAAGTTTTATACCTTGTTTTGTTATAATTTCATAGATATGATCTGAGGAAGTTAGTGTTCTAGAATGCTCCCGAAGAATACTTCAAATAGGTCAACTTAGCATTTTTTCTCAAACTTTCCTTTTGAGATGTTTTAGATTGTGAAATGTGGAGGAGATAGAGAAGATATCTCTATGTATATGGTAGAAATTTTAAAACCGGGTTTTCAAAATTGGGTACATGTCATGTTGCGCAAGTTCATTCTTGAGAAGAATTCAAAAGCAACACATTTGGGAGAAGTAGACTTGGTGAAGGATGAAGCAATAAGTAGATCTGGTGAAGGTAGAAGCAACTAACGAACCTAGTGAAAGAAGAAGCAAAAAACATGCTTGGTGAAAGTAGAGGTAGCTAACATACATTATGAAAAAGCAAGTAGATTCAGATAAGTAGGTTGGTGCCTAGAAATATTTGTAGTTGTGGGGATTTGTCTCTCCTATAGGTTTATACCTACAAATATTGCAATAGATGGCATTTTTGTTTCCTATAGGTAGGTGCATACAAATCTTGCAATAGATGGGATTGGTATCTCTTGTAGGTTAGTTCCTATAAAGTAGCAGAGAGGATTTGTGTATCTTGTAGGTAGGTTCCTACAAAGCAACATAGGTGTTTGGTGTCACTTGTAGGTTTGTGCCTACAAATATTACAACATAGGGGATTGGTGTACCCCTTGTAGGATGGTGCCTACAAAGTAGGAGAGGAGATTGGTGTCTCTTGTAGGTTGGTGCCTACAAAGAAGCAAGGGGGATTGGTGACATGTAGATTGGTGCTTATAAAACAAAAAATGGAATTGGTGTCTCTTGTAGGTTGATGCTTACAAGCTCTTTCATATAAATAAGATTTGTGGTTTTATCCCGGAAGGGTTTCGATGTATATCTCGTGCTACTTGTTCAATTTATGAGATTGATGTTTTATGATGTTCGAATGTTTAAATAAGTAAAAAATTTCACTATAGTCATTCACCCTCATTCTCAGTATAATTTTGTTGGTATCATAATGGGTTCCTTCAGAAGAAATCTAACCACTAGAATGTAAGTTTTAGAGGGAGAAATGGCTAGTAAGGATTGCTCCTCATCAAATAGAGCCCCGCACTTTGATGGAACAAATTATGCTTTCTGTAAGGTAAGGTTGAGGGCATATCTAATGTCTTTTGGTGTTGATGCATGAAATTCTATGGTATATGTCTATACAGTTCTAGAAATTCCTCCAACGTATGCAGATGAGAAAAAGAATTTTGTAAATAATTCCAAAGAAATGAATGCCATTCTAAGTGGTCTTGTTGATTCCGAATTTTTCAAGGTAATGTAGTGTAACTTTGCTAAAGAAATTTGGAGCAAGCTTAAGGGTTGTTATGAAGGAGATAAAAAGGAAAAGAGGGCTAAACTTCAAACACATAGAATGCAATTTGAAAGTTTATAGATGAATGAAGAATAAGACATTGCGTCCTTTTTCCTTAATGTAGATGAGGTTATGAATACTATTAGAGGACATGGTGAAACAATTGATGAAACATTAATTGTTCATAAAGTGTTGAGATCTCTTCCATTGAGATTTAATGAAAAGGTATTTGCCATTGAAGAAATGAAAGATTAACAATATCAATATGGATGAATTACATGTAATCCTCACTACATATGAGGATGCGAACATGAAATGATAAGTCAAGAATAAATGAAGTAGCCTTCAAAGCGTTAAAGAAGACAAAAGGACACAAGGACCATGATCAATTTAGCTCTGAATTATATGAAGAAGAAACTCAATTTGTGAGGAAATTGAAAGGAGGATCTGGAAAATATAAAGGTAAGCTACCATTCAAATGTTTTAAATGTGTTAGAATAGGTCATTATGCTTCTAAATGTCCACATGCAAAATTGGAAGGTAATGATGATGAAGAAGAATAGAAAGATTGAAGCAAATTTAATGAAAATAAGAAGGGAATGTTTTTCGAGAATAAAAACCTCTATTCTATGTTGAGATTCAACAAGATGATGATCTTAGTGAAAATTAAGCACCTACACTAGGTGGGGTCCACAGGCTATTTTTAGGTGTATGTCTATTTTTAAAATGGATGAGCAAATTCTATTTATAGCTGAAGTCTATTTATAGATGTTGAGCAAATTCTATTTATAGATAATGTTCTATTTTTAGATGTATGTGCGAAGTCTATTTATAGATGCATGTCGACTATTATTATGCCTTAATAATAGTTGGACAATAAATATTAATTTATTCTCATGGAGCACTTGAAATCAGTTAACTGAAGTGGCAAACCAGTTCGCTGAAGGAATTTCGAGTTCTAAGGTTGGTTGGTGGGACATGCAAGTGGAATTAGTTGTAACTGAGTGATTCGAAGTTGTAATAGAGTTGGATGTGTAGTTATGTGAGTTGTAAAGTAGTTTAACTCAGTTAAGTGAGTTAAACTCAATTGTGCTAGTTGTAATTGAAGATACATCAGTGAGAGATCAGTGAATTAAATATTAAATTAATTCACATGGAGTGATCTCACATGCAACTGAAGATTTACTATTGTTAACTACATGCATGTCAGATCGAGTGGAGACCCAGTTGAGATCCTGTAGGTGAAAGGGACAATTGACTATCAGTTGTACTATATTAGATTGCACTCTTGCAAGCCAAACACACATTGGATATGCTCATGAGGATTGCACAGTCAAGGAGGGCAGTATTGCATTGAATTGGTCTTTGTAATCAACTTGGATTGCACAGTGGAGGAAGGCTATTGTGAGGCAGAAAATTGGCTAAGGCATTTGCCAAATTTCTGCATGACAGTGTGAGACGATTGTATATTTTATTGAGAGCTATTGGAGGAGAGTTTTGTATGAGATTGTTTCATGATCCATGATATATACATAATATATTATAGTGGGTTTTTTAGCTTTAAGCTTTCCCGGTAAACATTTGTGTTATGTGTGAATGATCTTTCTTCCTGTGTTTGCAATTGGCGATCGTGTTTTAAATTTCTGCAATAATTTTCTTAGAAGCGATTTTGTATTTAACAGTGGCATATAATTGTTAGATCAGGATAATTCAGGCAATACATAACTGAATTAAAATTTATACATGGTATCGGAGCACAGAAGATTGCAATTTTGAAGCAGGATTTGAGTTTGTTGATGGAAACAATTCAAATTTGCTGTAAGAATTTCTTGGTGCGACAGTTGAGTAAACATCGAAATGGCTTTCAATGGCTTGTGGCTAGAGTATGCACTTGAGGGCAACTCGAACTACATTTCCTTGAAGGACAGGATAGAGGCGGTGCTTCAAGATAATGTCTTGAAGGAATTCTTAGATAGAAATGTTCCTAAGCCCACTTCGACAGATGCTGCATTACTTGACGCATGGCAAAAGAAAGTAGCGAAGACGAGAAGGATTCTATTAGAAGGTGTACAAGACCATATTGTCTCAAGCCTTCATGGGAAAGCCACTCCATATGCTATGTGGAAGGCTTTGACAGATATTTTCCAAAGCAACAGCGACCATAGGAAAATGGCGCTGAAGGATAAACTCAGAAAGATCAAGATGGAAAAGGGCAACAATATTCCAAAGTATCTCACAAAGTTTGTCCAATGTCAGGATGCATTGGGGAGTGTGGGAATCACTGTTGCCGATGATGATTTGGTGAGCTTGGCTCTCTTGGGACTTCCTAAGAGTTGGTACAGTTATCAAGACTCTGTCAACGGACAGGAAAAACTGCCGGATTGGGAACGACTGTGGTTGGATCTAGTGCAGGAAGAGTTCAGGCGAAACACCAGAGATGGCTCTTCATAAAAACATGATGATGAAGAGGATTGTGCTTTGGCTACAAAGGCAAGGAAAGGGAAGGGGAAAAAATTCCATTCAAAATCCGAGTCTAAAGACAAGAAGCTAGATTTTTCCAAGATGAAGTGTTTTCACTGTCACGAGCATGGGCATCTCGCCACTAACTGCCCACAAAAGAAGATGAACGAGAAGGCTGCTGCAGCTGCAGTTGGTGAGGCCCTTGCCTCACAATTTGAACTTGATTTCTCTTTGATCACATGCTTGGTATCAAGCGCAATGGGATCGGTGTGGTATCTTGATAGTGGTGCTTCCTTCCACATGACGAAAGATAAGGAGCTTTTCAGTGACTTGGAGAAGAAATATCTCCAGAGTCATAGAGAGATGGGCGATGATGGACGATACAGTGCGACCGGAATCGGTACCATTAAATTTGAGAGGGAGTTAGGTAAACCATTTTAATTGAAAGATGTTATGCATGTTCCAGGTCTGAAGAAAAACTTGGTCTCAGTCATGATGTTGGAGGACAGAGGCTATGACGTTGTTTTCAGTGATAGAAAAGCTTTCCTATGACATAAAACAATGGGTCAAGCCAAGAGGATAGGGATTCGAGTCAAGAATCTCTACAATATGGAGGTAGAAGGCTGCGCTGCCATGATGGGCAAGGCATAAAAAGTGGTGAGCCTTGATGAGGGCAAATTATGGCATAGGCGATTGGGCCATCTTCATCATGGAGCCTTGAAAGTCATGCAACAAATATCTACTGGACTTCCAATGGGAACTCTTGCTCAGTTAGATCAGTGCAAGGGTTGCACCATGGGGAAGTATGTAAAGTACACCTTTCGTGAAAAAGAAAATCGTGCTTCGGTGATCCTGGAGAGAGTTCTCACAGACATGTGTGGACCATTCTCAGTTGCTTCAACAACAAAACACATGTATTATGTTATTTTTGTTGATGACTTTTCTCGTAAATGTTGGATCTTATTCATGCAGAAGAAGGATCAAACATTCTCAAAGTTATGTGAGTTTAAGGCATTGGTTGAGAAAGAGTCGGGGAAGTAAGTGAAGGCTCTTCGGAGCGATAATGGTGGAGAATACATCTCGAACGAATTCAAATACTTCTGTAGAAAAGAAGGAATTCAAAGAGAACTCATAGCGCCTCATAACCCACAGAAAAATGGGGTCGCAGAGAGGAAGAACATAATGATCGAGCAATGCTGCATGATTAGGGCCTACCAATGCATTTGTTGGCGGAAGCATGCAACACTGTGGTTTATGTGCAAAACTGTTGTCCTCATAGAGTACTTGGCATGCGTACACCTGAAGAAGCTTTTACTGGTAAGAAACCAGATGTTTCTCACTTTAAGATTTTTGGCTCATCTGTTTATGTGCATGTGACCAAGAATACCAGGAAGAAGTTGGAGTCGATTGTTGAAGTTGGGATATTTGTGTTGTGTAACCAGCTCCAAAAATAGAAGAAAAGAGATATCAACGCCTTAGAAATAAGCCACTTTGAGGGGGAAACCTCCAATACATTACATGAATGAACAATTCTTGGATGATACAATTTACAAAACCTCCTTTCTATATATAGGAGTCCATGGGGCCATAATGTAATCCTAGTGGGCCACAATGTAATCCTAGCCGACCTAACAATAATAATTTAAGGGCACAATAATAACAAAATGGGGGTTACAAGGGTACAATAATAATAATAAAGGGGTTACACTAATAACAATAAGGGACTATACTGGTAATATAGGGACCTAACATGCCCCTCTCCTTCAAAAAAGTGTTGTCCTCAATGCTTGAGTAGCTCTGGGTGCTTCTGTATAAAATTCTCATCCTCCCATGTAGAATCTTCAGTGGGTAAGTTCTTCCACTTGATGAGATACTCTGAAATTGATCGATTCCGTAGTTGTCGAGTTCTTTTTTCCATGACTGCTTCAGGTTCCAATATGATTTTCCCTTCCCCATCAAGTTCTGGCAATACTATTTGAACTGGAATATTTTCACCTATAACCTTCTTTAAGCATGAAACATGGAAAACTGGATGTACTCGCGAAGAAGCAGGAAGCTCCAATTTGTATGCCATAGTACCAATCTTTTGCAACACCTTGTAAGGACCATAGTACTTTGGCGATAATTTATTATCCTTCTTAGCTTGCTTCAGGGACATTTGTTTGTATGGTTGTAACCGTAAAAATACCCAATCTCCTACATCAAAACTTCTCTCACTGCGATGTTGAGATGCCTGTTGTTTCATTCGATTTTGTGCCAAATTCAGGTTATCCTTTAAGAGTTGGAGAACTTCTTGCTAATGCTCGATGTGATCTTCCACTGCTTGAACCTTCGAATTTTCCCTTAAAGATGATGTGATAGATGGTGGATGATATCCATAAAGTGCCATAAATGGGGTCATCTTTGCTGCAGTATGGAAGGAAGTGTTATACCACCATTCAGCGAGAGGTAACCACTTGACCCATTGTGCTTGTTTATCAGATACAAAACAATGAAGATATTCTTCCAAACATTTATTTACTATCTCAGTTTGACCATCAGATTGAGGATGATAAGATGAGCTATGAGCTAATTGAGTACCCAAACAAGAAAATAACCCCGTCCAAAAATTTCCAGTAAAAATGGGATCTCTGTCGCTCACAATAACCCTTGGGTTTCCATGTAGCTTTTGAATTGTGTCCATAAATGTAGTAGCAACTGTACTTGCTTTAAATGGATGAGATAATGCACAAAAGTGTGCATACTTGGTAACTCTATCAACTACCACCATGATGACACTCTTTCCTTCAAACTTAGGTAAACCTGTGATAAAATCCATTGAAATCTCCTCCCAACGTTGACTTGGAATGGATAAAGGTTGTAGAAGTCCCGGGGTCTTAATTGTTTCCACTTTATTTTGCTGGCAAACCAAACATTCCGCCACAAACTTTTGAATATCGGATTTAAGGCCATCCCAAAAAAACTCTTTCTTCACCCTGTGGTAAGTTTTTAAAAATCCTGAGTGTCCTCCTAAAGGAGAAGTGTGCAATTCCAGAAGAATATTTTGTTTTAGTTGGGAATTCTTACAAAGATATAAGCGATCTTTGCACCATAAGGAATCATTTTTCCAACTAAATGTATCAGATGTACTAGGATCTTGCTGCAACTTTTGAATGAGTGTCCATACATCTTTGTCCTTCTTCCATTCATCTCTTGCTTCGGTTATCAAATCTGGTTGGATAATAGAAATGGCACAAAGCAATGCTTCCACCGCTTCATTCTTTCTTGAGAGTGCATCTGCAACAACATTAAGCTTTCCTTTTTGTAGATTATTTCAAAGTCATAACCCAACATCTTTGTGACCCATTTTTGCTGCTCTTCGGAAGATAGTCTTTGTTCCAAAAAGTGTTTAAGACTATCATGATCAGTTTTTACCTTGAAGTGTCTTCCCATTAGGTAAGTTCTCCATTTCTTTAGTGCATGCAGTATTACTAACATTTCCTTCTCATAAATAGGTTTTTGTAAATACTTTCCTTTGATTGGACGACTTTCAAAAGCAATGGGTCTTCCTTATTGCATTAAAACAACACCGATTCCATTTCCTGAGGCATCACATTCCATAGTAAAGGATTTTGTGAAGTCTGGTGTAGCTAAGACTGGTGCTAGGCACATTGCCTCTTTAAGATGTACAAACGCCTTAGTTGCTTCAGGAGTCCATGAAAATGCATCTTTCTTTAATAATGTTGTTAGAGGTGCTGCTATTCTCCCATAATTCTTAACAAACTTGCGATAATACCCTGTTAACCCGAGAAATCCTCGCAACTGCTTTATGGTTGTGGGGACTTTCCATTCCTTAATGGCTTTAATTTTGTTAGGGTCTACTTTAACACCTTCGTGAGATATAATATGACCCAGATATTCCACCTCTTGTACTCCAAAGAAACATTTGGATGTTTTTGCATATAATTGTTTCTCCTGCAATAGTTTGAGCACCATATCAACATGTTCAACATGATCCTTCCAAGACCTGTTGTAGATTAGTATATCATCAAAAAATACTAGCACAAATTTTCTAAGGAAGGGTTTGAAAATGGAATTCATCAACCTTTGAAATGTAGAAGGTGCATTGGTAAGGCCAAAAGGCATGACCAAAAATTCATAATGACCCTCATGAGTTCGAAATGCTATTTTTGGAATATCTTCTGTCTTCATTCTAATTTGATGATATCCTGAATGAAGATCCAACTTGGTAAAATAAACTGCTCCATGTAATTCATCCAATAATTCATCAATCACAGGAATGGGAAATTTATCTTTAATGGTGAGCTTATTGAGCTCCCTATAATCTAGACACATTCGCCATGATCCATCTTTCTTGTGTACCAATACTACAGGAGTAGAGAAAGAACTTTGACTAGGTTGAATTATACCTGCCTCTAACATTTCTGCAATCATACGTTCAATTTCGCTCTTTTGGACATAAGGATATCTATAAGGCCTGATGTTTGGAGGAACACTTCCTGGAATCAAACGAATAGCATGATCATGATCACGAATAGGTGGGAGTCCTTTGGGAGTTTCAAACACCTTGGAATGATTGTCCAAGACTTGTTGGAGATCTGCGGAAATAGATGATTTTGATGTTGGAACTTCTAGTGAGCATAATTGTGCAATTACGCCTCGCTGTTCTTTCTTTAGAAGCTTTGTCATGACATTAGAGCTTATTATCCTTCCTGGCTTCCCCACAATACCCCGTAATTCGACTTCCTTTCCTTCTGAAAAAAAATTCAAGAAAAGTTCTTGAAAATTAAAGGCTACCGTCCCCAAAGATTGTAACCATTGTACTCCTAGTACAACATCATCACCTCCCATAGGAATGGCAAGCATTGGACTAGTCAATACATATTCCCCCATGGTTAGCTTGATATTATGGCATTTTCCGGAGCAATTTATAGTTCCTCCATTTGCAACCATCACTTGACATTCTGGTGCTGGGTATAGGAAACAATTTAATTCCTTGGCTACCTTGCAATGAATAAAATTATGGGTGCTACCTGAATCAATCAACACTATTACCTTTTTCTTCTTGATATGTCCTTCTATCTTGAGAGTTTGAGGAGTGGTAATTCCTGCCAGTGCATTACACGATATGGTCGGATTCATTTCTTCCTCTTCTAGGGCTGGTTCCTGGTGTATATCCTCTTCTTGTTCATTTTCTTCTTCTTCTTCACAATCTATATAAAATAATTTCTTCTCAGCACACTTATGACCTTTAGTGTATTTTCTATCACAACTGTAGCAAAGCCCTTTTGCTCTTTTTTCTTCCAATTGTTGTGGTGTCAACCTTGTAGGTTGTGGAAATCTAGGCGTAGAACACTTCCTTCTTTATAGAAGTGAGTGGTAGGCTTCCTTGTCGCCATAATTTTACATTCAATTTTTCTTGCCAACCTGAATGCCTTCTCCAATGAATTAGGTTCCAAAATGCAAACTTCATG
The DNA here is from genome assembly GCA_034641835.2 of Pinus albicaulis. NCBI lineage: Eukaryota > Viridiplantae > Streptophyta > Pinopsida > Pinales > Pinaceae > Pinus > Pinus albicaulis. Next base: position 1,673,393,749 of record CM076578.1, read on the forward strand.
TTGGATGTTATCCTTTAAAGTACCTATGAAGAGATCAATCATGTGTTCCTTTGGAATATCAGTTACCCTTATATTCAATTTTTGGAAGTCCTCAATGTGCTCCCCCATTAAACCCTTTTGTTTGAGATTTATCAATTGGCTAAAGAAGGTGTTGCTCTTTGTATCCTCATAATGTGCTATCATTTCCTCCGTAAAAATTGACCAAGTGACAATTTTTTTACGGGAGTAAAGCCATCGATACCATACAAATGTATTTGGTTCTAAATGTAAAGTTGAAATGCGTACCTTTTGTGTGTTTTTCACATTATGGAGATTAAAATATTGCTCCATCTGTAGTATCCATGTTACAGGATCCTTTCCATAAAACTTCCTCATATCCATTTTTGGAATATGGTGGTTCTTCCCACCAACATTAGAGTTTATGAAATCACGATTAACATTTATTTTTTCTCATCATGAGTTTCCTCTACTATCTTTTCACCATTAGGAAACATTTCTTGTATCAACTTTGTCAAACCTTCTATGTCTGCTTTTAGATCATTCTTCATGTTTTCCATTTTAGATTCCATGCCAGCTTCCATGTCATCTATCTTATATTCCACGTATTTATTCAAACCAGCCATATTATTCTTCACACCATCCATCTTTGCTTCCACGCATTTCTTCAAAATTTCCATTTCATTTTTTGTTGCTCTTTGTGAGAGCGAAATTTGGTGCATTTGCTCTTGTAATTTTGATAGATCATGTTGCAATTATTCATCTTCATGAGTCATACTAGAGCCTTCTGAAGGCTTAATGGGTGTTGAATTATTTTACGGGGAATTTTTTAGAACCCAATACTGATATCTATTCTAAAATATTCCCTTGGAATCAATTCAAATTGATTTCTCAAACAAGATTTATGCAATTCAGAAAAAAATACACACCTTTTTCTTGCTTTTGAGGAGCTCGATATTAAAATTTGATTATCTCTGTGATTGTGGCTCTTCAATATCTAAAATTCAGCACTAAAGTAGCCCTATGAATTCTCTTTTGAATGCCATAGGTCTGACCTGATTTGGATTCTCCAAGACAAAGTTATGTCCAATCTCCCACAATGACCTAATTATGGACTGGTTTAGTAGAGTGAACTTGTACGACTTGCCACGTGTCACTGTTACGTCCTTCGACTCTGAAATTGATAGCCAAGATACTAAAGTTCGTGCACTTGCAACCACTTTTTACGGCACTCCAATCCGATGCTCAGAGAGAGATTTATTTAACTTTTCCCACGATCACCTCTTTGAGATGAAATTCAGGAGCCTGAAAAGGCACCACCTTCCACAGATCATATTTCAAAAAATATTGCGAATCAAGATCTGAAATTTTTTGATGAGTTTCCTCAAGATTTCAAATTTTCACCCTAAAAATTTCAGATTCTGAACCTTCGTAGACAAAACGTTATAGCGCAAATGCCACGATGACCTGTTTAGGAGCCTGAAAAAAGACCTAACTTCCACAGATCATATCTTCGAAAATATTGTGAACCAAGCTCTGAAATTTTTAGACGATCTTCCTCAGGGTTTCGGCTTCGCACCCTAAAAATTTCAGCTTCTGAAACTTTGTAGAAAAAAAGTTATAGCGAAAATGCCACGATGACCTATTTGGAGCAGCGAAACCCTAGAATCCAAAGCTCTGATACCAAATGTTGTGTAACTAGCTCCAAAAATAGAAGAAAAGAGATATCAACGCCTTAGAAATAAGCCACTTCGAGGGGGAAACCTCCAATACATTACATGAATGAAAAATTCTTGGATGATACCTATAAAACTTCCTTTTCTATATATAGGAGTCCATGTGGCCATACGTATCCTAGGTGGCCATAATGTAATCCTAGCCAACCTAACAATAATAATTTAAGGGCACAATAATAACAAAATGGGGGTTACAAGGGTACAATAATAACAATAAAGGGGTTACACTAATAACAATAAGGGACTATACTGGTAATATAGGGACCTAACAATTTGTGGGGTACACAGAAACACCCCATAATTAACGTGTGTATTTGCCTAACAGTAATATGAATATTATGCGATGGGATATAAAATTCGATGAGGGGAAAGCCATGCAGTTGTCGCTTGAGAGGGAGCTGGACTTGCATGTGGAGGAGGAACTATTGGTTGCCAAATATGAGTCTCTAGATGTGGATCAGCTGCAGGAGGAGGTTCATGGGGTGGAGGAGTCCACTCACGTAGAGCCAAACATCAGAACTGGCAGAAGGCGTACCACAAAAGCTGAGAGGCTGGAACTTGATGCTGTGCAGAATGTAGGAGTCCCTACTTCACAGTGCAGACAAAGAGATTCCCCTGACCAATTCACTGGATACATGGCTCTCAAGAGCAAATGTATTGTGACTGAGCCATCTTCCTTTCAGGAAGCAGTGCAGGAGCCCACATGGGTAAATGCAATGGTGGAGGAGTATGACTCCATTGTCAGAAACAGTGCTTGGGAAATTGTTCCAACTTTGGTTGATAAATCAGTGGTAGGTTCAAGATGGATCTACAAGGTAAAGCAAGCTGCTGATGGGAGTGTTGAGAAATACAAGGCCAAATTTGTGGCCCAGGGCTTCTCACAGATCGAGGGGATTGAATATGTAGAAACCTCTGCACCTATCGCACGATATTCTTCCATAAGGACCATCCTTGCTCTCTCAGCGCAGATGGGTTGGAACATTCATCAGATGGATGTGAAGACTGTGTTTCTCAATGGGATCATTGAGGAAGAAGTGTACATTGACCAGCTTGAAGGATTTGAGATCTTCAGCAGCGAGTCGCATGTGTGCAGACTCAAAAGAGCACTGTATGCACTGAAGCAATCACCCCGTGCTTGGTACACTCGGATAAATAGCTATTTCATCGGACTTGGCTTCACCAAGAGTGAGGCATATGCAAACGTATACCAAATTGTGGTGGAGGGTAAGCTTTTAATCATTGTTCTTTATGTTGATGATTTAATATTGACTGGTGATGCGCAGTTGATACAATCATGCAAGGAGGACCTTGAAAAGGAGTTCAAAATGAAGGGTATGGGCCTCCTTCATTATTTCCTTGGATTGGAAAAATGGCAGCGAGATGGTGAAATTTTTGTGTCTCAAGGCAAGTATGCCAGGGAGATACTGGGTAAGTTTCACATGGAGGGTTGCAAACCCATGAATACTCCTCTTCCAGGAAACTAGAGGAAAGAGGACGCTACATTTGGAGATGTAGTGGATGTTATTGTCTATCGACAATTAGTGGGTTCACTAATGTATTTAGTGAATACAAGACCAAACATATGCTATGCGGTGAACCAGCTTAGTCAAGCGATGGTTAAGTCTACCAAGCTCTTTTGGAAGGCGGGAAAGCATATCCTGAGATACATGAGGGGCACATATGAGTATGGCTTGTGGTATAGACAGACGGATAAAGTGAAGTTGCATGGCTTCACGGATGTAGATTCAGCGTGTAGCCCAATGGATAGAAAGAGCACATCAGGAGGGGTCTTAAGTATTAGATCTATAGTTTTTTTTTGGTACAGCAGGAAACATAGATCCGTGGCACTCAGTTTAGCGGAAGCGGAATACATGGCAGCAAGTCAAGCTGCATGTGAGGCTATCTAGATGAGAAAGACCCTGGTTGGTTTGTTTGGTTCTCATTTAGATCCTACCATGATTCATTGTGATAATCAGAGTTGCACTAAACTCTCGATTAATCCTGTGTTTCATGATAGATCTAAGCATATAGATATCTGGTATCATCATATCAGAGATTGTGTGCAGCAGAAAATCATGTTGCTTCAATACATTCCTACAGAGGATTAGGGTGTAGAAATTCTAACGAAGGCGCTCACCAGGAGCAAATTCGAATACCATAGAGACAGGATCAGGGTGAAGGATAATTCCTTTCTTGTTGAGAGGGAGTGTTGAGATTCAACAAGATGATGATCCTAGTGAAAATTAAACACCTACACTAGGTGGGGCCCACATGCTATTTTTAGGTGTATGTCTATTTTTAGAATGGATGAGCAAATTCTATTTATAGCGGAAGTCTATTTATAGATGTTGAGAAATTTCTATTTATAGATGATGTTCTATTTTTAGATGTATGTGCGAAGTATATTTATAGATCACATGTCTATTTATAGATGCATGTCAACTATTATTATCCCTAAATAATAGTTGGACAATAAATATTAATTCCAGTTGTTCTGTATTTCTATACTCTTAACAGAAGTAATTATTAGTTGCTTTGCATTTCAGCACCCATCGAGCAAGGAAGAAGTAGCAGATCCCAGCAAGTGTGAAAGAAAAATTGTGGAGTATGATATTGTGGGTGCAAAAACTCGTTCCTTCCATTTTGTGTTGTTTTCCTTATGACACCCCCTCACAAAATCTGTTACCATCTTCAAAGAATATGCTCGGGTAAAATCATACTTATTGACATTTTCAACATTTTTGTGAGTTTAAGCCCATACAAAACCTTACAAATTGCTGCTCAAGTAGGTGGGGTTAGTCTGACATGAAAGCAAATAGCGTTCAGAGTAATGAGGTTTTGTCAAACCAGCTTAGAAGGGATTATTTCTGGTATTGGTGAATGGTAAAGATAGACACTGATGGAAGTGTCAATTTTTAGCAGTAGCGCATAGGGTCAAGATCTTCAAGATGAGATTTGAAGCTTTGTTTACATTTCACTGTTTGGGCTGGAGCTTTGGGACCCTGATTTGTAGATTAGATCACAGTTTATTGAGTTTTTCTTGCAATATCATTAGCCATTGTTGTGTTGAAGCTGTTGGCTTCAGGGGTCAATTGTTACATGTATGGAGTTCCTTATGGCATGCTGTCAGAAAAACATCAGTCTTTAGAAGAATGTGTGAGAATGGAGCTTTCTGAAGAGGTAAGTTGTTCAGTATTAATATTTTTATTTATTTTACAATTCTAACAATGTGAAAAAAATGAACTTTAAGGTGCTAAGTAGACCCAGAAGTGTGATAGCAAATTAAGTGCACCACCAAGCTCTACATCCTACTGTTTATTATGTATACAGGTCAGTGTTTATTCATAAATAGAATTCATTGGATCGCTGGATTTCTCTATAGTCTAGCGCTATTCTTTTTTTCTATGGTGACTATTGGCCTATGAAATTTATATATCCCTCTCCACCGTCGTTAGAGAGTAAACCACAGTTTCAATTCATCTTTCATCAGAATTCTCAATAAGCTGGTGAAATTTATGTTATTTCCCATTTGGAGTCTGGACTAACCTTGGCTGCATGGCAAGGTGTTCTAAACCCAATTTTAATAATGCAATGTCAAATGAGTCAGTTCTCACTATCTCTAAACTTTATCTTAGCAGAACTACATCGTTTAGCTGAGGTCAAGCAGGACTGTGAAGGCTTTTATATTTCAACTTTCAGTCATCGTTGGTTTAGGCAGCTACGGCATTGTGCTTTTTTTGGTCAGACATAGTAATTCACTGTTGGCAGAGATTGGCTGGAATCCACGACAGAATCATCAATGAAATGCACATGTTATTTGCAGGCACAACTGCAAGGGGGGCATCTAGTGAAGTTTATACCTGATGATATCATCCTGGTCTTTTGGAGGTAATGTTTATAGAATCCATGATCTGGCAATATAAAATGTTTGTTCTACAATTATTATGGACTGTCAAGTTTTGTGCTTTTATTTTGTCACGGGTAAAATGGTCTTTTAACCGGTTTACTCCTTTCCTTGTGTTAGATCCCAAGGTTGAGACTCATAGACCTTCATTTTTGATTTATTGCATCATTCCATTATTGTTCAATCGTAGACCAGCTCTCTAAAGCTGCCTCTTAGATTTAATTCCCACTTCTAATGGTTGCTCTTCGTCTTGACTTACATAATGTTGCTGTAAGCTGATTTAGATTGCTCAATCCGTATTACAGAGAGATACTAAGCCTCACCCGATGGATCCAGAAGAGGTTCTTGAAATATTGACAGTGGATATACAATCCTTGAAAGAGATTAAGTATGATGCTACATGATGCTTCTTTTTGTAGTATGATTTTGAATTACCTTCAGGGTAGGGTTATAATATTTCTTTTTATATAAAAAAATATTATTGGTAAAATCATGGAAGGTCAAAAACCAGAGTCCAAAAACCACCCATCATAACTATTTGACTTCAATTTTATTTAATTGTTAATGTTATTATTTTATTTAATTTAGAATCAAAATATTTATATAACAAGATATTACAGCAGAAAGTACCTCTAAATCCAATATTTTTTTCAAAAATAAGTAAAACAGCCAAATATTATCACTAGCTAAAAGCTAATTTCAAGTGTAAAATATGCATCAAGATACCCACATTCTTGCAAAGCTGTGTAAATCAAATCATATGCAATGCGTAAAAATGCCCCCATTGTTACGAAGCTATGTAAAATCAAATCATATTAGCAAGTTTTAGGGGAACTATTCTCTCCCTCACAAGGTATCCTCAATCATTGGTTCTCTTGCCAAGCGTAGCATCCAAAAGTGCAGTAACTGACAGGCCTGTTTTCCTGCTTGCCCCAACATGCTTTAAAACACCACATGAAATAAAGTGCAGACTTTATGATTATATAAATACCTTCAGAGGTTAATGACTCAGCTCTGTATGCAGCGTGCAGTGGGGCACTGTTGCCACCTGACCACGATGGTAATGATAGAAGTGCCAATACTAGTTTATTTGTTATAAGTTTGAATATTTTTGGGTCTATTTTACAATTGAATTCTGCACAAGTTTTGGATATTTTTGGGTCTATTTTACAGTTGAATTCTGCATAAATTTGTTTAGAATTATAAATTTCAGTTATGAAGTCTCCACATTCCATATGTCCCATTAAATTTTCGAAAGGCTGAATTCATATATATAATCAAACAGATCAAAATTTAACTCACTTGTCACTAAATTACAGCCAAAACCTCCAGAATGGTATAATGTTAGACAACGCCTGCCTTCTCAGCTTTCTTCGCTGGAACCTTCTTCACTGGAGCTTTCATCACTGGAGACTTTTAGCCAGCTTAGCCAGCTTTCTTCAATAAAGCCTTCTCCCAATCGTTGGCGCAGCTGCTTGACTACTCCTGCACCCCATTGCAGTTGGGGACATTGAAACACAATAAGATTCTCCAATGAACTCAACTGCTCAACATTGGGTAGCATCTGTAAATTGGAACAATAGGCCAAGTCAAGAATTCGGAGTTTCTTTAAGTTCCCAATCGAGTCTGGAAGCCACAACAGAGAGTCGCACTTAGACAGGACAAGACTTCGGAGGCCTGCCAGATTCCCAACTGAATTTGGGAGCGTCTGCAGAGAGGAGCAATTGGACAGGATAAGACTTTGGAGGCCCGCCAGGTTTCCAACTGAGTCTGGGAGCGTCTGCAGAGTGAAGCACCGTCTTAAGTCGAGCTGTTTGAGGCCCGTCAGGTTCCCAAACGATTCCGGGAGCATCTGCAGAGCGGAGCACCCGGCCAAGAGGAGACTTTGGAGGCCCGTAAGAGTCCCAACCGAGTCCGGGAGCATTTGTAGAGCGGAGCACGCGGTCAAGTCAAGATGTTGGAGGCCAGCCAGGGCCCCAACCGAGTCCGGGAGCGTCTGCAGAGTGGAGCACTTGACCAAGTCAAGACGTTGGAGGCCAGTCAGGTTCCCAACCGAGTCTGGGAGCGTTTGCAGAGCAAAGCACCAGCCCAGGTCAAGATGTTGAATGCCCACCAGGTTCCCAAACGATTCCGGAAGCGTCTGCAGAGAGAAGCACCAGCGCAAGCTTAGATGTTGGAGGCCCGCTAGGTTCCCAACCGAGTCTGGAAGCGTCTGCAAAGCATAGCAGCGGTTCAAATCAAGGCTTTGGATGCCAGTGAGGTTCCCGATTAGTGAATCTGGGAGCCTTTGCAAAGTGTTGCACCTTCCCAAGATCAGACATTGGAGACCCTTCAAGTTCCCAACGACGCCTATCAAGGAATGCATAGTTTGAAAGACACTGTTCAACAGTACAAGTTTTTCGAGATTCTGCAGTTTCCCAATGGACTTTGGAACATTTAAAAGGGGAGCATCAATACACAATTCGCTCAACTGCAGAGGTGCCTGCAATGTTCACATACATTATTAAACTGTAAATTGCAGAGACACTGTGGTATAAGAAGACACTTCTTAAATGCAATCAATTTTACGATTTGAAGAAAAAACATAACATAGTTCTGGCAAAATTCAAGAAGAATACCTGACTTTCGTATTGCCAGAGTGCTTTCGAAAAGTTCCCCTTTACATGTAAAACTCTTAAATTATTTATTGAAATGGAGGAAGGTAAGAAGGAGCTGGGACAGTTCCGCCTGTAGAGATATATTAGTTGTGGTAACTGCTGGCAAACACTGAATAGTCGTTCAACAAAACAACCTTCAGCCTTGAGCACCTGCAACCTGCTCATATTACTCAATAAACGAGTGCGAGCAGACTCCGCAAGGTTTTGGAAAGATTGTTCAAGGTCATTTCTGTCAACCATGCTAATTCCACGCACCTGAATTGTTCACTTGAAGCTGTTAGAAACGAGATTCATTCTTGCAAAGTTTTAAGAATGCAAAACTAACCAGATAATTTTGATAACAGGGCGCTATTTGGAAATCTGTCAAAAGCTACAAAATACTTACAAGAAATTGGCCAGAGAGCTTATGAAAAAGGTTGTCAGTTAGGTTCCAAAGTCTAAGCTCACAATCAGGAGGTTCGTTCTCCCCCAGATGTCTGCCCAGGTCTCTAAGGTGTTCATGCATCCGCAAATGGTTTTCACTGTCCACTTCCACTAAGCATCTGTTTTCCAGCGTCCAAAGACCCAACGTTCCTTCCCACCGGGATCCATTCCATACTCTAATGACTCTATCTCTGTCTTCTCCTACGAAGAAACAAGCAATGTCTAAAAATATCTTCTTCTCCTCTTCATCAAGACCGTCATAGCTAATTTTTAGCCTGCCTTGTATATCATCAGGAAGTATGTTGGAGATTTTACGAAATTGTGCTTCCCAAAGTTTTAAATCATTTTTGCCACGAAGAAGTGACCCAATCACTTTAATGGATAATGGTAATCCATGGCAGAAATCCAAAAACCTTTCAACCTCTTTGTCAAATCCTACAGGGGGATGACGCTGGCCGAACACATGCGAGCAAAAGAGCTCTCGCGAGTGCCGTCGATTGAGGCCTTTTAGAATGTATATGGATGAATCTGGGATGCCTGAGCTTGTGAGAACATCCTTATTGCGGGATGTCACTAAAATTAAGCTACCGGTTTTAAGGACATCCCTGGCTGGATAAAGTAATGCCTCCAACTGCTGAATATGATCCACATCATCTAAAATAATGAGAGAATCTGAAGATGGGAGATAGCTTCGGAGCTTTCCTTTACCTTGAGTAGTGCTGCGTATTTCCATGTCCTTTTGAGTTAAGTCCTTTAGTATGTACTTCTGCAAGGTAGTTAAAGGATTGTCTTTGATATCCTCTAAAAAGCAATATCGTTTGTAATTTGATCTCTGACGGTTATAGAACTCTGTTGCTAGGGTGGTTTTGCCAACCCCGCCAAGCCCCACAATTCCTATAACTCTAGTCTCCCTGCTTTCCCACTGCAGTGACACTCTGGTTTCAAATTCTCTTAATTTTTCTTGCAAGCCTTTTGGATATTCTGACACAAACCGCGGTATTTTAACATTTTTCAACACTCCTTCCACCACGTCTTGAAGGAGCTGCTCTACCAGAGGAAGGTCGACATCTGTTTTCACACTAAAACCAAACATAACAGCGGTTGAGCAACGCAGAATCAGTTTCAACTGGAAGGACAGAACTAAAAATCTCAAACAAATAATACAAGCACTGAATAAAGACTGAAAGACATGTAGGGGAAGAAGAATTTCATTTGCTTTTGCTCTGTTTTCACTTGTTCTGCTCAAGATTATTTGTTTATTAATTTTCCGAGAGGAGATTTTATTGATCTTATTACATGAGGGTTTATTGCTACCACGTGTACAAAAATCATCTTCGCTGCTTTCATTCCCTTTCAAAATGAAATGCAAAGCAATAATAAGTGGCGATAAGTCAGCCCGCTTCACAGTGCAGAAATGCCTAGGTACAGTGCCATCTATCTACCAATTCAACAAATTTAAATGCTGAGATTTACATGGGGGGTGGTGTTCTCACCTGTTATACGTCTCTGCGTCAAAACCTTTTATTTCTGCAACATCAGAGAGAGCCTTCCTCCATTTTTCAAGTGTGTTGGAGTCATATCTTGGTCGACCATCAACATTTTTTTTCTCTTCAGGTTCGCGTAGGGCTTGAGCGTAAACTCCCTTTCCGCCCTGCGTCCAGCGAAGCTCTGCAGGCTTGACACCGTAGAAAACCGGGATAATGGTGGACTTAAAATTTGACATAGAGTCCACCATCAGTACGAGCTCACTCAGGCACCATTTTGAAACCGCATAATCAGGTGAAAAAATTGCTATGTGCACAGTGGCTGTTCTAATGGCGCTTTCAATTTGAGGGGTTATATTCTCTCCCTCGCGCAATTCCTTCTGGTCTAAAAACACTCGCAAGTCATGTGCGCAAAGGCGATGGTAGAGATCGGTGGCCAACGTTTTCTTGACATCGGAACCCCTACTATGATTGATGAAAACATCAAACACATCGCTTTTGTTCTCGCCTCGTGAGGAGGATGCTGAAGAGGAGGCCATTGGATATAGAATAACGAAGAAGTAAAGATCGAAGATGTGTTGCAGAGGTCGGGAATGCGCACTCAAGATTAAAGATATTGTCGTCCTGTAAGATCTCACTCTTCGAGAATCTGCGCCTTCTCAATACTCGGCCAATCAATTGAAAACAAAAAAGTACCGATCAATCTGGTTGATTTCTGAAATGCTTATTTACTTGAAGAAACCTAGTGGTGATATATTCAATGCCCTTTTTCTTCAAAGCAATCTTATCACGAACCCGATACTACGCATTGATTAAAGATAAAGCATTAAAGAAGGAATTTCCTCATTTGGAATCGGAGTTGTTTAATGAGATGGGGGAATTGTCTACATGGTCAAAATTGTGGTCGGAATTCGGGTTAAATTTTTTTAAGAAATATTATGGTAACAGTTTTTGAATCATGATTCAGCATCATCAAAAACTTCTAGAGCATCCAAAATATTACCAAAATTTCCATAATTTTCAAAACGAAAAAACAATCTAATTAAACTATGGCTTTGAAATCTTGCCACTAACCTAATAAAAAAAATTTCTCCTCACTGCATTTTGGAATCTTGAATCTTGCCACTAACCCAATAAAGGAATTTTCTCCCCAGTGCATTTTGGAATCTTGCGACCGACCCGATACCATTTGATTTCCCTAGGGCTTATCAGCATTTTCTAACGGAGTTGTCTTTAGTGCGACTTTTTGGAGTTTCAGGTGCCAGAATCCAGTGAAAAATATTGAGGTAAAATCTTGATTTATGTTATTTAAACTGTTTTTTTGACTGTATATATGGAATTCAGCATTCTAAAAAACCCCTAGGGCACTTCAATTGTGCAAGGTTATTCATCAAACTTCTATTTTCATTAAATTCCTGTCGAAATTTAGAGAAATTAGACCATAAAAAACTACTGTAAAAGCCTTCAAAAAGTCGCATTATAGACTACTCTTTTTCTAACGAGGTCAGAAATTTCCCTGAGGATGAAGTTATCACTAGAATTTGGTTTGGTGTGAAAATTTTCAAGAAATCTAATCTTAGTGAAAATTTTCAAGAAATTTAATTATGTGTAAATGAATTCACATTTTTGGACACCCAAAACGCTAAAGCTTTCTTAAAATTGTGTCAAATTGTCATTGTTTTCTAGAGAAAATCGTGGCCTTTTTGTATTGATTCCTTTGGTTAGTCTCAACAAATTTACGATGCATCACATTCATTTGTAAAACAATTGACATTGATGATGATGATAACTTCACGTTCTAGGATGCCATAATGGTCCCAGTGTCCCAGTGGTAAAAAAATGGTTTCATTTTGTTTTTTTAATAAAGATGACCGTCACAGTCAGTGATTAAATTTGAAGGATTTGTATTAATTTCATTTGGAAAGATATATATTTATCTAACCCTTCAAAGATAAAAGGTTAAAAACAAATTGTACTTCAATTGATAAGTGTAAAGTAAATAAATCTTTTATTAAAAAAAACATAAATAAAGTAGTGTCTTTTTAAACCTCTACATCTTGAAAAAATTAGATCGTGGTTACATCAAAATACTCTAAAATTTCAATAAAAGTAGTAACTAAGGAAAACAATTCTCAAAAACAATTAAGCAAATGTTTCATTCATTCATTTGATGATCTTCAAAAATATTTGGACTTTCTTCATTGAAAATTTCAATCTATTAAACCAAAAACAGAGGCCTACTTTTCATTTGTTTCCATACATCATAAATAACATTTCAATCTCCCTCATTTAGAGCATGAGCTGTACTAAGAGAGAGGAACATCAACATATCTAGTGTCTCCAACGAAGGTCTTGATTTATCATTGCTTTTAATCCTGTTTAATTTTGGGAAGCCTCTTTCACACATTGTTGCACTTGTTGGAATAACAAGAATTGTTTACTATAATTGCATCATATATAGAAATTTTTCATACCATTGTTCATCTCCACATAGATCCCATGCTCCAAACATATGCTTTTTAGGGTATGATTTAGAAATAGTACAAATAAATTTATCCATTTCACCCAAACATCTAGCAGTATCCACAATAGGTGATTCCCCAACACTAATTTTTTCACGTAAACATTTCGACCATCTTTTAGTTTGAGAGTCTTTATCATTCAACTCTTCATAATAATGTCGAGGACTGAAAAACTTAGCAACATTAAATATAGGTAAATCTATGAACCTCCTATTTGGAGATTCAATCATCTTCATAACAAAGCATTTTCCCAAAAGAATACAATCATCTATTGTCCCTGATGTTTGTATCTTTGGAAAAATTTCAAACCTCAATGGATGTAAATGTACCATACATGTGTTATCCACAAATTCAAGGGTCCCCCCTTGTGCTTTAATTAGAAAAGAGGATATGTGGATTGCACCTGCCCCAAAACTGCTTCCTAAAAATCGTTTATGAATCATGTTGAGAGAAGCATCTAGTGTCAATAGATGTAATATCAACATGGTCCTCTTGAAACTTATGATTCAGCTTATTTAATTCAATCAACACATTTGGAGATTCAATCATCTTCATAACAAAACATTTTCCCAAAAGAATACAATCATCTATTGTCCCTGATGTTTGCATCTTTGGAAAACTTTCAAACCTCAATGGATGTAAATGTACCATACATGTGTTATCCACAAATTCAAGGGTCCCCCCTTGTGCTTTAATTAGAAAAGAGGATATGTGGATTGCACCTGCCCCAAAACTACTTCCTAAAAATCGTTTATGAATCATGTTGAGAGAAGCATCTAGTGTCAATAGATGTAATATCAACATGGTCCTCTTGAAACTTATGATTCAGCTTATTTAATTCAATCAACACATTTGCAAGTAGATGGATGAAAAATTGGATTTGAAATATTGTTTCCAACTCATACATTTTTTTCTCCCCTGGTTATCTGAATATGGGAAAACTAGTTTTGTTGTGCTAGCACCCTCATCAGTTAAATAAAAATGTGTTTAGGATCGTTTCAAATTAGCCATTTGTGAAGTGGTTTATGTGTCAAGTTTTTGGTGTTTTCATGCGCAATTTATGAGTTAATTAGCTGTTAAAAATTCATGTACAACAAATAAAATGCAGAGAAATAACACACATCAAACACATTACACAATAGTTGATAACGAAGTTCACCACTCTTGGACTACATCTCCATGGACCTGCTTCAATTGGCTAGACCCTCTTTGGATTAATGGTCAAATGTATTATTACGTGCACCTATAGTGCTCCAATGGCTTTGAAACCTACTCCATTGGATTCAGAAGACTCAAAAACCTTAAAATAGATTATTCAATCACTGAAAATTGTCTCCAACTGATCTAGGCATGACCTCTTCTCGTGGTGGCCCTGAGCTTCTTTAATCTTCAAAGTGGAAAAAAAAACTTTCATAAGTGCTCCAACGCCTTTGAAACTTGTTCCATTATGTTCAAAGCATCAAAATCATCTAATAATGACTCTTCTTGAGCCAAAATTGGTCGAAATTAGCAAAAGTTATGCTTCATTCAATTTTTTGTAGGTTTCTCCACTAAAACTGGGAAAACCCCAGTTAGCACTGTCAAACGTGGAAGTGGCGCCGAAATTAGGGGACCCGCCAAACTAGCTGCCGATTTAATCTCAGGATTAATTAAAGGTAAGTGTGGTTTAACTAGCAGATAAGCTTGAGTTAATGTTAATTGCGCATTTAACGCAAATTCGGATTAACCATATGATTAACACAGTTAACAAAGGTTATGGGTTTAAATAAACCCGTTTAAATGTTTAAACATCTGCCCATTGTGTTGGGTCTCTGCCACAGTCCTGGCGCGTGGTCCCATGGTGAGGGGCTGGCCCCTTTTTGCCTCTGCCATAATCCAATACACGGGTTAAATGAATATGCGTTGCAATACGTAGTAAGAATCAATTGATAGCGCAATTGGTATGTTTGTTGGTTTTCGTGGGGGAGGTTACCTCTGCCCAAAATTTTTTCCGCCCAAAAATAAATTCAAATTTTCCCGCCAAAAATTCAATTTCAAATTCTGCCAAAAATTCAAATTCAAATTCGACCTTGGGGGGGGGGGGGGGGCATGTGGTGGCCTCCAGGCTTGCCACATGTCCTCTTCCCATTGGCTCCTTCACAAACCAATCAAAATTCGACATATACCCCGAAGTACGAGCCAACCACAGTTTGACATGTGTCATCACGTCATTGGGCAAGAGAAAAACCCAAACCCTGTTTGACCATTTTTTTAAATTCCCTTGTTTGACACAGCGATCAACGGGCTCTAACTTCCTCATACGGACTCCGTTTTGAGTGAAACAAATTGCGTCGAATTCCTGGCGATGGGCCAGATCCATTCGTTCTAGTTTTGTGCAATTTTGAGCACTTTGAATTTTTGGCAAATCTTTGCCCCTATTCCAGATTCCAATCACATGGCCCCCAATATTTTAACAAAGTAAACATGAGTTTAACAAGTCCTTCCATGATATTTCCTCTAGAAAGCCATCTAATTTGGTGAATTTGTAAGATCGATTCTAGCTTAGTGATTTGAAATGATTCCATTAGCTCTTTCAATTCTCCATGTCTTTTGTCAATTTCCTAAGCCATGAATAAACTTTGTTTGCAAATTTGTCAATATATTGCAACTCTGGAAAATGAGATGAAGCATCATTTGCAGCTAATGTTTCTCTATGAGCTATGCAATGGATATCTAATAAATGAGGAGCATCTCGATGAAGCTTACAAGATAAGCCTTCATGAATACCGCTCATGGCAGATGCATTATCTGAGCCAAAACCAACTCACTTCTTCAAATATAGATTCATCTTTGTTAAAAGAATTTTCAGAGCATCATATATGCATTGAGCTATTCCATCATTTATATGAAGCAAACATATAAAATTTGTTACACATCGACCTCTTCATCCATTTGTCAAATATGTAATATAAACAATCAAATGGTGTTCCATAGATCAATCAATGCTTTCATAAACTAGAATTGAGTAAAATGGGTTATGTAATATCTCATATTTTAATTTTTTAGAATTGAGTAAAATGAGTTATGTAATATCTCATCTTTTAATTTTTTCCAATACACCTCTTTAGCAGTTTGAAGAAATTATTTTCCTAATGTCATGTTTATGTAAGAAGAATATTCATTTGATAAAAGCATGTTTGGAGTGCATTTATATCTGTTCAAGTCACATATTTATTAATACATTTCTAAAGATAAATAACGTATACAAAGTACATGTTTTCAATCATTGATATAATTCTCTCCTTCTCAACATCTAACATTAGTTCTTTGTGTTTAGTGATTGGAAGATTACTCTGTTTGTTTTATCTTTCCAAAAGTTGTAAAGAAATTTTATGAGCTTCTAATTATGCATGGAAAACCATCCCACTAACTTGAAGAGTTGTACTTCCCTCTTTACCAAATGGAGTGTCTCTCTTAAATTTAACACACCAAGAACATTTTATCTTTTCATTGTCGTTACAATATTTTACAACATAAGCCCATGGAATGTAAGATCCCAAATGTCAAAAATTTCAATAGATCTCGAACATTTTAGTGTTCTAATTAAAATTCTTGCAATAAAAAACACCGAACACAAAGATATATGAAAATGCAACCTCTTATTTATATTAATAACTAAAAACAAAGATACATTCCCATACAAATCTTATTGAAGCCCCTACTAATGGAATGTACGACTACTCATCAAATGACTCGACCAACTAAAACACACTTGTGGACCCTGGATGGATCCACTAGAAAAATTGCACTGCAGGGTTTTCGTCCTGGGGATCAAATAAAACTAGCCACACCAAGTTCTCAACAAAAAATCAATAGGATAGACAAACTCAAGATGATCCAAATGCATAGATCCTCTCCCTTTTTATAGGCTCAATGGAGTCTCTAGATGCCTTTCTTGTATTATTCTTCTAAAAAACAAAGGCAAATACCATGGGTAAATACCATGACAAATACCATGGGAAAATACCTTCGAAAAATGCCATCCATTTTGACCATATCAAGAAAAGACAATATTACAAATCCTCCCGCCACGAGATTGCTTGCCCTCAAGAAATTCACAATTGTATATCAGTATGGTTGTCCAAAGTAGATGCGTACCAATACTGGGGTCCCATATGAACCACTGAATCATCATAGTATGTTGTTGTATCGTCTAATCAAGGATAGATCTTCTGATGCTAGGATCCCGGATCAACCTTTGGGTCCACCACCCATCAATAGACCCATTGGTGTGTAAACTACCACCTAGATCCCAATACAATTGATGAATCAACTTGACATCAACAAATCCTCCTGGATCCCAATGCCACCATAACCCAACTTCATGACCCATTCTCCATGGATATAATTGTATCACTTTCCCAACTAAGAATGGCCTTCTAGGAATCATCTTATCAACTAGGTACCAACTCATAATCTCTTTCTTGTACATATGAGAAACAACCTCACCATGATGATGATGCGCTACTCTGATTCTAATTGGAATGGTCCTAAGTTGTCGGACTGTTGCTCGGTCTTGGTCGACTTGTAAAACCCATCTAGAGGGTTCCCATAAGATCCATTTGGATAAATTTTCCCTTTTTTCTCCAATGCACAAAGGTACACTGATAGAGTTGCAAGCCCTATTGATATATCCCTGAAGAGGGCTGCTCTGCAACTCCCAGGTATATTCTTCTGGTTTCCTTATGAGGGACTTGAGTTGTTCCTCAACACTAGACAACATGGCCACTAATTTGGCACATACTCCTATGATATCGTCAATTTTCATGTTCTCATGTAAGACAATGCCTCGGTTTGTCTAGATTCTCCACTTCAACATCATAAAATTTGTCTTAAAATGCTCAATCTTTAGCTGGAATTCCTCTCTTATCAATTCTGGTGTCTTGTTGAATGCCTCTATATATGTCTGCATCAAATGCCCAAATATCATGGCTCCAACATGAGCCTTTGACATGTCCTCAGGAACGGATCTTCTTGCAAATTGTGATCACTTCACTGATTCACTACTATCGGCTCCTCACTAAAGTCTCCATGAATGTCTTCTCCATATTTGGAGACAATCTGTTGTTCATCCTCTCTGATTGTCAAACATGGATGCACTGATGGACTGCTACTTGATATTCTTCATCTCCTGGAGATCTATGGTCCCAAATGTACAAGAGTCTACATCACCATGCACTTCTATATGCTTGTCATGTTGGCTGATTATTATTGGTTTATCCTACAAGCCTCTCTAAATAAAATCACACTATTACTCACCACCTATACTTGACTGTTTGCATTCTTCACGGGTGATCTCCTGAAAATCAATGGACACAACTATAGAAGAGTTTCCATGATCTGAAGGAATCTCCTCCTATTCCGCCCTTGTTTCCTCCCTCCTATCACCTGGGCATGAATGGCTAGGTGTTTGATATCCTACTGTTGCTGCTACAAAACCCTCCAAAATTTTGGCCTAAATCCAAATTTCAGAGCCTACTTTGACCTTGCAAGCTACCATTCCTAATGGCAAGAGTCATTCCATGTAAACCCTCTAAGTTTTCTAGTCCCTTTTGGAAGAAAACCTAAGTGTCGCACAATGTGAAAGTAGAATTTTGTTCTATTTCAAGAGGCAAATTTGGTATTGATGGGTCCTATCTATCATGTAGACATGTATTGGACTCATTTCAAAAGTTTTATGCATTTTCCTACTAGTGTCGTCATGATCATTGCAAAGTGTATCTTAAGCGTCACACTTGGAGGAGATTGTTGTTTTGTCATCACATTAAGGGAATTACGTTGTTTCTGAGTGTTGAGTGTTCTATGTTGTGTCATCGATGGTTCTGAGTGTGTGATTATGTTTAAGTCCTACCTTGGTTTCATCTCTGCCTCATTGATCCCACACTTAGTCAAATTTCGGAAAGTTTCATTCCTGACCAACCTGAGCTCACTCTACCCCTCTTATCTGCGCATTGCGCAATTGCAAGCATCAACCTGCATCCCTTGCCTCTTGGAACTGTGTAATGTGTAGTCATTGCCTCCAAGGATTACACATTTTGTAGTCACAACGCTCAATCCCGACATCTTGACCTCTAAAACTGCGCAATATTTCCTCCCAACCAGTCTCTATCCACACATTACGCAATCCCAACCTGCAGCTTGTCTCCATGGCTCCTTGAACTGCACAACTGTGCAATCCCACTACACAATATCCCTCCAGAACTATGCATTATGTGGTTATAGTGGACAATTCTATCCCACTGTGACCCTCAACTACGTAATATTGCTTCACATGCCTCCAGAAATGCACATTACGTAGTTGAAAGCCTCAGTCCCTCACTCATGTCCTCTAGAACTACGCATTGTGCGATCCCTGAGCCTTTCTCCTAGTCCAGTACTTAGTTCCAGGACAATCAATGATTCTCATGAAGAAAGTTAGACTAGGATATTTTCAGATTGATGTCATCTTGTCATGAGTAGATTTCACTTGCAGATATTACATCTTGACATGACAATATGATGATCATAAAATAACAGAAAGAGATTGTGCCAGAAGACAATTGTGAAGTTGTGAAGACAAGATGATCATTGAAAAAGAAGATGAAGGGACACTAGATTTCCACAGAAGCTGGAAGATCAAGATCATAGTGAAGACTCTTATTTAAGCCTTTTGGAGGAGGAAGAGGAAGACCATGCAACATATTTCATAACAACGAGAGGAGAATCTTGACATTGACACATCATCATCAAGTCCATGTCATCAATGTCAAGTCATGTTTTGTCAAGGTGTCATTTCAAGATTCATATGATTCATCATGTGCCACATCATTTGTGATGTAATTATGTAATTTTGATAAATGAGAAATGTAAGGTGGAAGTCCAAGAGTCACCTATAGAATGTGAAAATTAATGTAGAAGTCAAAGAGTCTCATGAGAATTCGAAAATTCATATGGAAGTTCAAGAGTCATGAGGGGATCTCAGGAGTCGTAGGGGAGGTGGAGAGCCACCTCATTTGTTATATATAAACCCTCATATCTCAAGCAAAGCATTTTTCACCTTGGATCCTTTGACTAGGAATTAAAGAGGAAGATAGTTCTTTTGGGGAGAAAGTGGTAGCTCTAACGCTTCACTATTGGAGCTAGTGGTGTTCGTTGTATCGATGTATCTTGGAACTTTCGCTTAATACTTGAAGCTCATTGAGTCAACACACTTTCATGTGTATGTCATAAATGTTGTAAGACTATTCTTTATATGTTTGCGATATATGCTGTCCTCATTTTGTACTAAATAAATTGAACTATTTTGGTGGCTTTGGTGCTTATCTTATTGAATATGTGTTGTACTTGTTTTAACAATCGTTACTTCCATGTGAACTATTTCATTAGTTGATTTATTAGATTATTACTATTACTCTTCTCTTAAATCCTCACTTTTGTTTCCCTCTGGTGAAAGAACCTTGATATATGCTGCAACTAAACATTCTACAAGGCATACTCACATGTTCATTCAAAAATACACGTAAATTTCTCTCTCGTGGTAACTATTGCATCCAAGAAAAATCTTTAAGAAAAATGGCAGTCGTGCCTTATTTTCGGAAGGGCTCCTATAACAAACATTATGAGGTCTAATTAGGACTTCACATTGGGGAGACCCCCTTGCATGTTGGCGGGTTCCAACACCGTCAACATTCTGGTGCTAGAAGGAGGGCATCCACATTTTTATGGCTGATAACTCACCACATCTTAAAAGGAAATCTTCCACGCAAAGAAATAATGATATGATTTCCACTCCAACTCATACTCGTAAGAGAGAGGAAACTTCTCATCCTAGTCTCGGACAATCTTTTGAAGTTACTTACGATCATCTCTAGACAATCTGACCTATTACTTGTCAGTTTGGGAGAGCTCTTGGTTTACTCCTTGTTTTTTCCATTCTACCTCATAAACCCATAAAGAAAGAAACAAATCCGAGTGGTGTATTGGTTTCTTCGGTGGAAGATTTGGTTATCACAATCCTTGAAGATTTAGTTGATCTTATGGAAAGAACAAATCAACAAGGGGAACTTCCACCTGTTGATGAGAATTTGGACAGTGAAGGGGAGGATTTTCAGTTTTCTGATGAGGAACATCTTGATTATAGCGAAGAATTTAACGACAAAGTAAAAGGCTCTTCAGAATCAAAAGAAGAGGAGGGAGGATAATAAGACATGGCTCATGCAGAATTGGATTGCATGGCCCAAGGGCCACTCTCTCTTCTAGATAATCTTCACCGTATGCCTAAACATCGGAAAAGCTGCAATCAAAGTTTGATCATGAAAATAAGACCAATGTCAAAGACCATATTGATGAATTTTACATGCATTTACGAATGCTTGAGGTATGTTATGATGACGTTTCTTGTAGAATTTTTCCATACACTTTAGAAGGTAGAGTGTCTGTGTGGTATCATATAATTACGACCAATTCTATCCATATTTGGTGGGAGTTTAAAAAGTTGTTTTGGAAAAATTGTTGATGATAAAACTCCTTCCATGTTATTAAAAGAACTTGGGAATCTCAAAATGGGAAATAAGGAAGGGGTCAAAGATTTCAAACAAAGATTTACTCGTTTGTTGAATAAGTTCCCCACAAATGTGCAACCAAATGATGACATTACGAAAGACAATTATACAATTGCCTTGCCAACTAACAATTATGTGTTTGTTAAAAGAGTTGCAAAGTGTAGAAATTATACAAAAAGCATGTATATATTGGATTCACCCGATCTAACAATGTACTAAAGCTAAATAATGAATCGCTTCTACAAATCTTTTGTAGAATTAAAAACACAAAATCTAATCACATGAACATGAAGAAAGATCAATCACACAAAACATAGAGAATTTCTCGGGGAAAGCTTACAGCTAAAAACCCCACTATTTTCTATTGTATATTAAGCATGGATCATGAAACAATTACATACAAAACTCTTCTCACAAGAGCCCTCAATGCATCATCTAATTGTCTCACACTATCGTATGCAAAACTGATCAACACAGCCAGTTCTCAGCCTCCAGACAACCTGCCTTGCTTGCGCAATCCCTGATGGTAAAGATCCCTAAAAGATAGGAATTATTGCCTGCCTTGACTGCGCAAGTATCATGGGTGCTCCAATGGGTTTTTCCCTACATGTGTGCAAGCAGATAATCCTACAACTGATAGTCAACCTCCCTTTCACCTAGAACTCAACTGGGTCTCCACTGGATCTGACATGCATGCAACTAATAATAGTAAATCCTTAGTTTCATGTGGGATCACTGATTGTAAATTAATTAATATTTAATTCACTAGATCTCTCACTAGTGTATATTTAGTTACAACTAGCACAACTGAGTTTAACTCACTTAACTGAGTTAAATTGTTTACAACTTGCACCAACTCATGCACCACTACACTTCAAACTCTGTTACAACTAGAATTACTCTGCATGTCCCACCAACCAACCTCTAACTCAAAATCCACTAGCTAACTGAATTTATCACTTTTAGTTAACTCATTCAAGTTCACATTGAGAATAGATTATAGTTTAATGTCCATCTAAATTAAGAGATAATAAAAATAAACATGCACCCAAAAATAGCACTATGGGCCCCACCCTAGTCTGGGTGCTTAATGCAACTAGGTGCTTAATGAAACCAAGTGCTTAATGCACTAGGTATGGGTGCTGAATCTTCTTGTTGAATCTCAAAAATCCATTTCAACAAGAAAGGGATTATCCTTCACCCCAATCTTGTCTCTATGGTATTCAAATTTTCTCTTGGTGAGCGCCTTCATCATAATATCTGCATCCTGATATTCCGTGGGAATGTATTGAAGAAACATGGTCCTTATTTGCACACAATATCTAAGATGATGGTACTGGATATCTATATTCTTGGGCCTATCATGAAACACAAGATTAATCGAGAGTTTAATGCAACTCTGATTATCACAATGAATCATTATCAGATCCATTTGAGAACCAAACAAACCAACCAAGATCTTTCTCATCCAGATAGCCTCACATGTAGCTTGAATTGCTGCCATGTATTATGATTTCGTTGAACTGAGTGCCACTAATCGTTGTTTCTTGCTGTACCAGGAAACTACTGTCGATCCAATGCTAAAGATCCCCCCTGATGTGCTCTTTCTGTCTGATGGACTTCCAACCCAATCTGCATCTGTGAAACCATGCAACTTCACTCCATCCGCCCGTCTGTACCATAGACCATACTCTGATGTGCTCCTCATGTATCTCAAGACATGCTTCTTTGCCTTCCAAAAGAGCTTGGTAGGCTTAACCATAGCTTGACTCAGCTAGTTAACTGCGTAGAAAATGTCCAGTCTCGTGTTCACTAGATACATTAGTGAACCCACTAACTGTCGATAGACAGTAGCATCCACTAACTCTCCAGAAGTAGCATCCTCTTTCCTCCAATTTCCTAGAAGAGGAGTATCCATGGGTTTGCAGCTCTCCATGTTAAACTTACCCAATATCTCCTTTGCATACTTTCCTTGAGACACAAAAAGTTCACCATCCTGCTGCCATATTTCCAATCCAAGGAAATAATGAAGGAGTCCCATGTACTTCATTTCGAACTCCCTTGCAAGATCCTCCTTGCATGAGTGTATCAGTTGCTCATCTCCAGTCAAAATTAGATCATCAACATAAAGAACGATGATCAATATCTTACCCTCAACCACAATTTGGTACAAGTTTGCATCTGTTTCACTTTTGGTGAAGCCCACTCTAGTGAAATAATTGTTTATCCGAGTGTACCAAGCATAGGGTGCTTGCTTCAGCCCATACAATGCTCTCTTGAGCCTGCACACATGCGACTCACTGTTGAAGATTTCAAAACCTTCAGGCTGATTTATGTACACCTCTTACTCAATGATCCCATTGAGAAACACAGTTTTCAAATCCATCTAATGAATGCGCCAACCCATCTGCGCTGAGAGTGCAAGGATGGATCTTATGGAAGAGTACCTTGTGACATGCGCAAAAGTATCATCATAATATATCCTCTTGATCTGTGAGAAACCCCAGGCCACAAATATGGCCTTTTATTTCTCCACACTCCCATCAGCAACTTGCTTTACCTTGTAGAACCATCTCGATCCAACCACTGATTTATCAACCGGTCTTGGGACTATCTCCCATGCACTGTTTTTGACAATGGAGTCATACTCCTCCACCATTGGATCAGCCCAAGTAGGCTGTTGCACTGCTTCCTGAAAGGAAGATGGTTCAGTGACAATACATTTGGTCATAAGAGCCATGTATCCAGTAAATCGGTCATGAGACTGTCTCTGTCTGCGCTGTGAAGTAGGGGCTCCTACATTCTATGCAGCATCAAGTCTTAACCTATCAGCTTCCATGATGCGCCTTCTGCCATTCTGATGGATGGCTCTGCATGAGTGATTTCTTCCACTCCATGAACCTCCTCATGTGGTTGATTCACATCTTAAGACTCATCCTTGGGAACCAGTAGTTCCTCCTCTGCATGCAAGTCTAGCTCCCTCTCAAGGGACAACCGCATGGTTTTACCCTCATCAAATTTTATATCCTGTCGCACAACAGTCATTTTTCTGTTTGGAAAATACACACGATAGTTATGGGGTGCTTCTGTGTACCCCAGAAAAATCCCAACCTCAGCAGTCGGTTCCAGCTTCTTCCTGATGTCCTTGGTCACATGCACATAAACATATGAGCCAAAAATCTTAAAGTGTGAAACATCAGGTTTCTTACCAGTGAAAGCCTCTTCAGGTGTACTCATGCCAAGTACTCCATGAGGACAACGATTTTGCACATAAACCATAGTGTTTCATGCTTCTGCCCACAAATGCATTGGTAGGCCCTGATCATGCAACATCGCTCGTGTGTCACCCACGGTCGTTCTGTTCTTCCTCTCTGTGACCCTATTCTGTTGTGGGTTATGAGGCGTTATGAGTTCTCTTTGAATTCCTTCTTTGTTGCAAAATTTGTTGAATTCGTTAGAGATGTATTCTCCATCATTATCGCTCCTAAGAGCCTTCACTTGCTTCCCCGACTCTTTCTCCACCAATGCCTTAAACTCACAGAACTTAGAGAATGTTTGATTTTTCTTCTGCATGAAGAAGATCCAGGATTTACGAGAAAATTCATCAACAAAGAGTACATAGTACTTATGTTTTGTTTTTGAAGCAACCGAGAATGGTCCACACACATTTGTGTGAACTCTCTCAAGGATCCCCGAAGCTCGGTTCTCCTTTTCATGAAAGGTGGACTTTACATACTTTCCCATGGTGCAACCCTTGCACGGATCTAACTAAGCAAGTGTTCACATTAGAAGTCCAATATAAATTTGCTGCATGACTTTCAAGGCTCCATGATGAAGATGGACCAATCGCCTATGCCATAATTCGCCCTCATCCGAGCTCACTACTTTTTCCGCCTTGCCCATCATGGCAATGCAACCATCTACCTCTAGCTTGTAGAGATTCTTAACTCGAATCCCTATTCTCTTGGCTTGAGCCATTGTTTTATGTCACATGAAAGCTTTTCCATCACTAAAGACAACGTCATAACCTCTGTCCTCCAACATTGCGACTGAGACCAAAATTTTCTTTAGACCTGGTACATGCATTACATATTTTAATTGAAATTGTTTACCTGACTTCCTCTGAAAGGTAATGGTACCAATCCCGGTAGCACTGTACCGTCCGTCGTCGCCCATTTCAATATGCATATGGAGATCTTTCTCCTCCAATTCATTGAAAAGTTCCTTATCTCATGTCATGTGAAAGGAAGTGCCACTATACAAATACCACACAGATCCTAATGCACTGGACACCATGCATGCGATCAATGAGAATTCAAGTTCAAATTGCGAGGAAAGGGCCTCACCAGCTGCAGATCCAACAACCTTCTTGTTCTTCTTATTTTGTGGATAGTTAGTAGAAAAATGCCCATGTTTGTGACAGTGAAAACACTTCACCTTGGACATGTCCTGCTTCTTGCCATTCTTGGACTCAGATTTTGAATGGAATTTCTTCCCCTTCCCTTTCCTTACCTTGGCAACCAAAGCACAATTCTCTTCATCCTCATTCTTAGATGAAGATCCATCTCTGGTGTTTTGTCTGAACTCCTCCTACACCAAATCCGACCATAGTCGTTCCCAATCTGGCAATTTTTCCCTTCCATTGATAGAGTCTTGATAGTTGTGCCAACTCTTGGGAAGTCCTAGGAGAGCCAAGCTCACCAAATCATCATCAATGACTGTTATTTCCACACTCCCTAGTTCATCTCGACATTGGACAAAATTCGTGATATATTTTAGAATGGTGTTGCCCATTTCCATCTTGATCTTCCTGAGTTTATCTTTGAGCGCCAGTGGAAGTAGTTGGAAAGCATAACTACAAGTAGTTTTCGAACATAACGCTTGAACTTATAACCTATCACCAGAAGCTTATGGTCTCTGCTGCTTTGGAATATATCCATCAAAGCCTTCCACATAGCATATGGTGTGGCTTTCCCATGGAGTCTTGAGACAATGTGGTCTCGTACTCCCTCCAACAAGATCCTCCTCGCCTTTTCCACTTTCTTTTGCCATGCATCAAGATTGGCAGCATCTGCAACATTTGGCTTAGGAACATCTTTGTCAATGAATTCCTTCAAGCCATTGTTTTCGAGTACTGTCTCCATCCTGTCCTTCCAAGCAATGTAGTTCGAGCTATCCTCGAGTGCATACTCTAACCTCAAGCCATTGAAATCCATTTCAATCTTGAATTCGTTGTAGCACCAAGAAAATCTTCCTGCAAATTCGAATTCTATCCAGTCGCAAACTCAACTCCTGCTTCACTTTTGCAATTTCTTGTGCTCTAATACCATGTAAAAATTATACAACAAGCATGTATATCTTGGATTCACCCGATCTAATAATCTAATAAAGTTAAATACTGAATCGCTTCTACAAATATTTTGCAGAATTAAAAACGAAAACGCTAATCACATGAACATGAAGAAAGATCAATCACACACGACACAGATAATTTCTCGGGGAAAGCTTACAGCTAAAAACCCCACTATTTTCTATTGCATATTAAACATGGATCATGAAACAATTACATACAAAAATCTTCTCACAAGAGCCCTCAGTACATCAGCTAATTGTCTCACACTGTCATATGCAAAACTGACCAACAAATAACTAATTATCAACCTCCAGACAACCTACCTTGCTTGTGCAATCCATGATGGTAAAGATCCCTAAAAGATAGGAATTCTTGCTTGCCTTGACTGCGCAAGTATCATGGGCACTCCAATGGGTGTTTGCCTTCATGTGTGCAAGCAGATAATCCTACAACTGATAGTCAACCTCCCTTTTTCCTAGAACTCAACTGGGTCTCCACTGGATCTGACATGCATGCAGCTAATAATAGTAAATACTTAGTTTCATGTGAGATCCCTAATTGTGAATTAGTTAATATTTAATTCACTAGATCTCTCACTAGTGTATGTTCAGTTACAACTAGCACAGCTGAGTTTAACTCACTTAACTGAGTTAAACTGTTTACAACTTGCACCAACTCATGCACCATTGCACTTCGAACTCTATTACAACTAGAATTATTCTGCATGTCCCACCAACCAACCTCTAACTCGAAATCCACTAGCTAACTGAATTTATCACTTTCAGTTAACTCATTCAAGTCCACATTGAGAATAGATTACAATTTAATGTCCATCTAAATTAAGGGATAATAAAAATAGACATGCACCCAAAAATAACACTATGGGCCCCACCCTAGTCTGGATGCTTAATACAACCATGTTCTGAATGCAACCAGGTGCTTAATGCACTAGGTGTGGGTGCTAAATCTTCTTGTTGAATCTCAACGCAAAGGAGACTTTGGCTTTGAACTTTACAAAAGTTGTTACTATTGAAAATGATCAACGTTCTATTCACTAGTAGAAAATGATGAAATTAGTGACTAGGTGACTAAAAACTTTAGTCACCACTATTATTTCAAGTGAATCACTACTAAATTTGATCAATTTTAAGCGACCAAACTAAAAATGACTAACTTAAATGAATAATTTATTCTATGGATAAAATATACGACTAGATAATAAGCGACTAAACTGAAAGCGACTAACTTAAATGACTAATTTAGTCTTGGACTAAAATATATGACTAGATAATAAGTGACAAAATTAATAATGATTAACGTAAATGACTATTATAGTCCAAGAATAAAAATATGACCAAATAAAAAGTACAACAAGTATATGAATTAGTCATTTATGCTAGCAATTTTTAATTGTGTCACTTCGGAAATGGAAATCTGCAATTTTGATACTGAAGTGTCACATTTCACTACAGGGGTCTCTAAATCCATCTGCAATGTTAAAATTTAGAGAAAAAGCGGTCTCTGAATCCATCTGCAATGTTAAAATTTAGAGACAAAGCGGTCTCTGAATGCATCTACATTGAATCTTCATTAAGGTCCAATGATGAGGCTCCATTAAGACCCAATCGTGGTGTCAAAAACCTCTTAATGGAAGACGCATCCCTCATAGAGGCCAACAAATATCCCCTAGAGAATATAGTTAATGTGGTGATTTGAAGCTTTTTTAATGGACAATGATTATTTAGGACTTAAGTCCCTTTTTGTTTATTTCCTTGGCCACAGAAAATTCCATGATACCTATTCTTATTATGAAAAACATACTAAATGCCCATATTCTCAACTATGAGTTTTGTTCATGGAAAGTTAATATGACCTATTAACCTCTAACACTGACTTAAAAATAAAACAAATTTTAATCTATTTACTAATATTAAAAATAAAATAATTTAATTCATTTATTTTTTAGTTTTACTTAGTGCAATGCTCACGTTTTCAAATTCCACCACTCATTAAAAAAAACTATGAAAAATAATCACCCACAACCTGTCATCTCTGATATTTACACTCACCTACTCCAACACTTTGTATAAGAGAAAAGAAAAAAAAACAACTAATAGAACAACCACAACAACCACAATCAAATAAAACCAATAGAATATCTCCAATTTTAGCAAAACCTTCCCATGTTATCGCCTAAATACAATGAGTTATTAAAATTTAAATTAAGATATTGTTGTGCTCTAATGTTGATGTTAGCAGAAGTGTCAGAGGGTGGGGAAGAACCTGAAGGAAGAAACTGACAGAAGCATTTTTTTAATATCACAAAAGAGAAATATCGGTATATGCTTTTGATGAAACTCTGTAATTTCATTGAAGATGCTAATTCTTGGAAGGAGCTTGCGGAAATAATGACCCAGGATGGTTGTTTAGCCGATGTATTTAACACCCTAGATGGGTATTTTACTAGTCCACAGAGTTCAAAGTTCGTAGGGGTATTTTATTGGTCCACGAAGCATTCAGTACCAAACAGTCTGGGTGGCGGTGGATATTGCCCAACCCATTGAAAGCGAAGATCAAGTGGGTGGTACGCAGAAATGAAATAAGGAGGATGGGAACCCCCTAAGCTTCTCGGGCATTTGATAAACAATAAAGGTTCTCCCGACAACATTGCACTAACATCTCTCTCGGCGAGCCAACTATTCTTCTTTGGATTTTTCCATTGAGACAAGATCGAAATGAATGCTCCCCAACTATTTTACAGGACATCAATCTAAAATGTAGGTGCAGGTGGAGAAGGGATTCTCTGGCTCTTACATGCATTCTATCACTTACCTTTATCTTTTTCCTGGCGTCATTTCTAGTTTTTGGGGCTTCAGATATGTTTTTACTTGGCTTACATTATCCCCTTTCGAGAAACCTTCCATAATCCCTTTTGGTTGTCTAGAGGATAATGAAGGATCATGGTCTATGAGAGTTTATTGTGGAAGAAATTCATTAGCCTTGCATCCTATTGAGGAGGTAAACGATCCTTCACATGCATGCTTAAGGTCCTCTTAATTCAATTTTCCTAGTAGGGAGAAGACTTTGGAGATTTATGAATAACATCACTAATGAATTCATAATATAAAATGGATAATTTCTTAACTTATCAATATCAACAAGAAGGAATTTTGAATGACAGAAGCTCAACCTGGCCTATTTCTAATCCTATATTTACATGTGCATCAGCTTCTAATAGTAGTTACCCGAGCAATTTTGTGGCAGATCCTTTTCTCTATGTTTAGGTTTGTCTTCTTCATTTCAACAGAGCCATCATAGTTTCTTGTTTTGGGTAATGGCATCTGAATATTGCAAGGTTTTCATAGTTACAATTTTTGGATAATTCGGTGTGTTAAATGATTTTAAATGGATGGTGCCTTTGATCTCTTGGGAAAATTTTTTTCACGTTTTTTAGAACTAAAATTCTGCATTCTTGCTTTCGGCCTAATTTTCTTTTTGTCCATAATATTCAATATATTATATTTATTAGTAATTTTATCTTTTCTAGTAAGGAAATAGGATTTTCATTTCAAAGTGATCAACTGTAAAGGTGCCTTTAGGTACAAACTATAAAATATGGATTTTTATCTATCCCTGCTAACTTCTAGAATATTTTCAACCAAAAATCCAGAGAATAGTAGTATGTTGACTTCCAATCCCTAGTAAATCATATTTCTCATGGTTTTATCCATGGGTCAACACCATTCATACAAACTTCCCTGTAACTATTCATTATTAACAAACAAACTTAAAATAAAAGATAAAGACAAAGAAAAAAAAATTCTTTCTTCTAATAGTGCTTTGGTACCTGCATATCTTCTTGATTGATGATGAATAACTAAGTAGACTCTACAATTTATTCTAGGTGGGACAACTTTTTAGAGATTCTGGACTTCATATCGATTATACCCCCTTGAATATGATGGATGTGTAAACCATCTATCCCTTGGTCCACCAAAATTCTCTGTAGTCTGCTACAGATGTTCAAATTATGGGTTTTCAAACTTGCTTTTAGCTATGGAATATTCCTATTTGTGGTGTCAACATCAAATTTTATCATATTTCCAAGATTTATGACTTGAATTTCGGATTCTGTAAGACCACAAAGGTCTCTCAGAGTTCAAATTCATACCATCACTAATGACATGATTGCATTCTTCAGCTACTTCTCTATAGCCTCAAAGCAAGTCCCTACATTTATGCAATATATATATATATATATATATATATATATATAGAATATGTTTTACTCCTTTAACTAATCAAACATTATGGTAGGTTGGTTCTGCTATCTACCACTGTGAATGCGCTAAGAGGAAGTTTTCATCGTTCTCTTGGAGCTCATACTTAGACAAAAGAATGAGGGCAGATCGAAGTTCTCCATGGGGTGACACCTATTTCTTATCAAAGTTATTGATGAGGTGACATCTATTTCTTACAGGCTTTGGTAATAAATTATGGATCGTGAGAATACATAGGGTGGTATGGAAATTTTTCCTTGTAATGCCCCTCTATTCTTTTATTTCAAGTGACATTCACTCGATTTGTGATAATAGAATTTTAATAATTACCACTAGCTTCATCCTCTCCTAAAGTTTAAGGAGTGAGGGAGGATGGATGGGGTTGCTAATTCATGGCTTAAGATGAATTGGAGAGGATGACCAGTTGGATCTCCCACCAATGCCTCTTGAACGATTTTTATCAGCTCTATTAATTTTAAGGTTCTCCCTCTCAATGGATGTGAGGATGAAAGTATTTTCCATGTCCCTTGAAGATGATTCCTATGACTGGTTTGTGACCTTTCTTGTCATATTTTTGAGCACATGTGAGGATCAAGGTATTTTCCATGTCCCTTGAAGATGATTCGTATGAATGGTTTGCGAGCTTTCTTGTCATTTATTTGAGCACATGTTTGTAGGTTTTAACCCTGTACAAAAATTATCTGCAAACGAATGATTAAGAAACATAAAATAAACAATAGTGAGAGCATAAAACATAAAACATATATACATAGATATTTTCCCCTAGATCCCAAACCGGGACTACCAGCTTAATTTTTAATTATATTCCTTTCAATGTTACAATGCATATATATACATGCCGAAGCATCCATAAACCCCAATCCATTAACCCTGGATTAGAACATAATTGTAGTTCCCATGATCGGATCTACAAAATACCATGAGAAGAAAACCATCATGCCAAAAACCATCTGCAAACCCATGCACAAAACCATAGGTAAGTCCGCCCACCTAATTTAAAGTCTAAAAAAGCGACTAAATTAAATGGAAAGGATATAATACACACCCAACATTCTCCCACTTGTTGTTTTCTTTCCACGGCGGGGCCAAGGGAGAAGTTAGTCATTGGTTCATCCCAACAATGCCCATTATTTCTCTACACCAAGAGAACTTTTCAGTGCTCACAGACTTGGTCAATGCATCTGCAACATTCTTCAAAGTGTCCACCATTACCAACAACACCTTTTTATCCTCAACCATATCTCTCACAAAGTGATACTGAACATCAATGTGCTTTGTCTTTGAATCATAAGTAGGTTTCTTAGCCAAGAAATTTCACTTTCGCTATCACAGTCTATCCTTATAGCTCGCTGCACCAACCCCATACTTGAACAAAATCTCTGCATCCAAATTTCTTCCTTGCTTGCATGAGTGGCCACCATGTATTCTACCTATATAGTTGAAAGAGCCAATACACACTATCTTTTACTCATCCAACTGACTGCACCTCCAGATAGGCTAAACACATACCCACTTGTAGATCTTCTTTGATCCAGATATGTAGCACAGTCTACATCAACAAAACCACGAATATCCAAAACTCTGTCGAATCTTGGTCTTCCCTGGTAGCACAAACCATAATCATTAGTGCCACACAAATACTTGAAAACCTGCTTCACTGTTGTTCAATTCTCCTTCCTTGGTTTTAATATAAACTTTCTCTATACTCCCACTACATGTGCAATTTTTGGTCTAGTACATACCATTGCATACATCAGGCTACCCACTGCACTTTCATATGGAACATAGGACATGTCCTCTTCTTCTTCTTGTGTCTTGGGACGTTGTTAAGAAGATAATTTTACACCTACAGGAATAGGAACCTTCACCGGTTTCTATCCTGCATATTGAAACTTTTCAATATTGTCTCGAAATACTTCCTCTGGTTTAACCAAAACTTCCTATTTTCTTGATCTCTTTTAATTTCCATGCCCAAAATATAGTTTTCAACACCAAGATCCTTCATGTCAAATTTGTAGAACAATTGGGTCTTCAAATCTTGGATAATTTCTTTTTCATTTTCAACCAACAACATATCGTCCACATACAAGACCAAATAAATAACGCGGTCACCAATTAATTTAAAATACACATAGTGATCCTCTTTGCTTCTGGTGAAGCCAAGTTCCCATATATAGGTATCAAATTTCTGATACCACATCCTTGGTGAATGTTTTAACCCATATCGAGAATTTTTTTAACCTGCATACCATTTCTTTCTTACCCTTCACCGCAAAGCCTTCAAGTTGCTTCATGTAGATCCCCTCTTCCAGATTCCCGTGAAGAGATGTTTTCTTCACATCCATCTGTTCTACGTCAAAATAAAATGTAGTAGCAACAAATAAAATTAATATAATAGAAGTTACCTTGTAAACAGGAGAAAAAATATCACCAAAATCAATTCCCGACACTTGGGAATAACCTTTTTTCTACCAATCTAGCTTTGTATTTCTCCACCTTCCCTTCTGCATTCATCTTCTTCTTAAACACCCATTTGTTCCCAATGGGATTCCTTCCAACCGACAACTCCACTAGATCCCATGCCTCATTTTTGTGTAAGGATGCCATTTTATCAACCATGGCCACCTTCTAGAGTTTTCCATCCTTTGAATCCACTGCCTCCCTGACAGTTATGGGATCATCATTAGTGATTGTTAAAGAAAAATTTGAATAGAAATCAGATGGACTATACCTTTTTGGATTCCTTGTTTCTCGAACTGATCTTCTCACAGCTGGAGTTTGTGGTTCTTCCTCTTCTGAATCTTGTTCTGTTGTAGAGTCTGATTCATCCTCTTTTAGCTTAAACTCTATCTTCCTAGGTTCCTTTAGTAGTAATTCATGTTTAAAAACATCTTTCACCTCTCTAAACACCACATATCAGTTGTACACAACCTTTCTTGTTTCTAGGTTCCAAAGCTTATAATATTTTAAACCATCCTTATACCTAATAAAGATGCACCTTTCAGATTTATTATCCAACTTGGTCCTTTTCTCCTTTGGAACATGTACATATGCATCACATCCAAATATCCTCAGATGTGGAAGAGAGGGTTTCCTACCAGTCCATACCTCATGTGGAGTCTTATCGTCCAACGTTGATGAAGTTGATCTGTTAACCAGGTAACATGCAATCTCCACTACCTCTACCCAGAATTCCTCTCCTAACCCGGCACCACTAAACATGCTTCTTTCCTTTTCCATCAACGTCCTATTCATTATTTCTACAACTCCGTTTTGCTAAGGTGTGTATGGAGTAGTATTTTGTTGTGCTATACTACACTTCTTAAAAAACTCTTCAAATTCATTCTTGTAGAACTCTCCACCATTATCTGTCCTTAGCACCTTTATCTTCTTCTATGTCTAGTTTTATACCAGAGCCTTAAATTCTTTAAATCTGTCAAAGGATTCAAATTTCTTCCTCAGGAAATATATCCATGTATTCCTTGAGAATTCATCTGTAAGTGAAACATAGTACACAGACTTACCCAGTGATGGGATCGACACATGTCTGAACACATCATTGTGCACAAGCTCTAATATCTTGTTCGCCCTCTTAGCACCAAAAGGAAAAATCACCCGATTCTGCTTCCCATATACACAATGTTCACAAAAATCGAAATCCATAGAAAAATTAGACATACCTTCTACCATACCATTACCATGCAGTATCTGAAGGCCCTTCTCTCCAATATTTCCAAGCCTTTGATGCCATAGCATGGTATTTTCTCTAGAGACCGCTAGGCTTTCTGCTCCACTTTCAGGAACCACAAAACTGTTGCACCCATCAATAATAGTGCTACCCAGAAGCTTGTATAGAGTTCCAATCTGAACACCCCACATCAATACCAGTGATCCCCGAACCATCTTGTAGGTATCTTTCTCAAATACTGCTTTTACACCTACATCATCCATCTTACATACAGAAATCAGATTTCTGGCCAATGCAGGAATATGAAAAACACCTGGAAGTGTTCTAATCCTTCCACCTTGCAACTTCAACTTGAATTTTCCACATCTGACGATTCTGGCTTTCCTATCACCCCCTAGAAATACATCACCACCATCATACTTCTCAGATGATCTAAAGCTCAAGTTTTAGCTAAAAATTGAAAGTGCTCTAAATTTCTTTGAACCTGAATGACTGGATAGAGTTCATTGCCAGGATTCCAACGCAACTCGTTTCATCAAAATATGAGTTCGTATGACTGAGTTATCGTCTGTTGTTCGTTTTCTAAAACATGCAAAAAATGAGCAGAACAGGTACAATGATGATGTGGCAGGTACAATCAACATTGCAAGAATATTCTCCAGATTGCAGCCAGTGACTGTGACAAGTGTCGTCTCAGTTTCGCCAGATGGGTGAAGTGAAGAGAAAAATTTCCCAATGACCTTCAATTCTTCCTAAGTTGGAATTTGAAATTTTTTTAATGGTTGGAGTGAAACCCAACCAGAGGGTGCCGCGTGTCCTCTCTGGTGGGCCACTTCCTAACCCTAAGGTTGAATGAAAAGTTTTAATGTTTGATCGGACTAAGGTTTGGTGGATTTATTACAAATACATATAATATATATATATGTATTACACACACACACACACACATATTATATAGTATCAAACCTATATAATTCGGTGGAACTAACTATCTTTGGAGGAGCCACTATACAAATCTAGAGCAGACTTAAAGTTGGCTGAACTGACATATATAGCAGGCAGACTTCGTTATCAGTTGGCACAAAATTTTATGGCAGAGTCGGGGCTCAAACCCCTAACCTCTCACCTACACATCTTCCACATTCATTTGAATTAAAGCTTTCGAACCGTTGGGGGTTGGAGGGGGCCAGTCCCCTCCCCATGTGACCAAAAGTGCACGACCATGTGACCAGAAGTCAAATGAAAAACTGACGGAAACAAAACATGTTTAATTAATGTTTAAATGTGGCTTAATGACGTTAATACATCATTAGCGCGTAAAGTGCGGTTAAACATTAAACCTATCTTATCTGCTGCTAATCGCGCTTAACGGTTAATTAACCCAACATTTAAACTGGCAGAATTTTCGAAGGCAGTGCCAATTTTTGTGGTATTTCCAATTTTAGAATTTTAATTGGCCATCTCTCCAGTTTTGGAGGAGAAATTGGGGCAAAGTTGGTTTTGGTCATAACTCACTCAATTTTCGACCAAATTGAACTCAGTAAAAGTCATTCCTGGCTAATTTGCATGCTAGGAACTCAATAGAGCAGGTTGCAGAGGCCAAAAAGGTCATCTATAGGTGTTTTTTTGCATTTGAATATTTTTGAAGGCTAGGGCCACTAGGTGTTGGGGTCATCGCCAAAGCATCCATAGTCCAAATTCAGCAAAAAAATAGTCATTTTTGGGAGATTATGATGTTTTAAACTCATTGGAATAGGTTCCAAGAGGTTCTAAATCTTGTAACAACAATTTGAGCACACTTTAAGCTAATACAAAGGTCACACTATGAAGCTGTACCAAGGAGATGTAGCCCAGGAGGGGTGAAATCCTTTATCAAAATTCTCTGTGTTAAGCTATGTTATGTGTGTTTGCTATGTTTAATATTGCTTATGTTCTGTCATTTAAAATTATGCTTTTTAATCTTATGACAAACTAATAATTTCACTAAGTATATTGTTTTCCAATCACATGTTCATAAACAAACTCATGAAGGATAAGTAAAACCAAGCAAAGAAAAGTTTAAATCTGAAATGAAACTAGCACAACAATAACTAGCAAGTAATTTCAAATCATCAGACTCGCAAAACCACTCGCTATGGGGAGTGAAGTGAAAGGATGCACCTGATTCAATCAACCATGCTTCATGATCTACATGTGTATTTGAAGAAGAAGCCAAATACACATCTCCACCTTCATCTGAGGTGGTTTTCACCTCGACAAAAGGAGCATCATCAGATCCATTTACTTTCTTAGGAGCTTTAGATCTGCAGTCCTTTTTGAAGTTCCCATCTTTTTTGCATTTCCAACACACCTTTACAGGCTTTCTTGGAGATTTAGATCTCCCACTCGAGAACTTATTTTTGTTTATGTTCTGGGACCGTCCTCATACAGACAAGGAATCTCCATTTTGGCCCTCCATATTTTTCTGTCTCATTTCCTCCAACAGCAAGGCTGAGACAATTTCATCAAAATTCAAGATAGTTGTATTGCTACCTATTGCAATAATTAGACTATCCCACGAATTTGGTAGAGAACACAACAAACTAATGCACTTATATTCAAATGAGATTTTAATATATGTTGGAAATACCGAGAGGGGGGGGGGGGGTGAATCACTATTCCTTTCAATTAGTATTATTATTAATATTTCATAGCATTAGTTAAGCTTCAATTATTATCAATTTTTGTACAATGATAACAGTAAA